>SWBT01000447.1:0-128199 GCA_005298045.1 Pleurotus ostreatoroseus | reverse complement strand
GCCCACAATTCAGCGACTGAAGTCACCATGCGCAGGAGTATTTTTACATGAAATATCTTTGTTCAGATTTATTCCAAGCTCATATTTGTGTCTTCCGAATCCACTAGTAACATATAGTGCGCTAAATGAAAATGGTCTGGTAGCTGTGTCCTCAACAGGTAAGCACGCGGGTGGTCGAGATGACAATTAGAAGAGGTTCAAATCTATTTGCCTCTGATCTCAAAAATGACATGTGATATAGCGCCATTAATTGGTATGGAATAGAATACTAGAGGTTCACTAGGAAATTTCGGGACTCGACATCGAATGTGGACACCTGGTCACTCAGTACAACGCCCTTATTAATTTTATAATTCGACTTTTTTGCGTAAATCCTCACGGGACGCTCTCATCCCTCCTCCACAGCCGCCACTGTATTTCCTTGATCCTCCCGATTCCTCTGCAATGATTCGAAGTCTACGAGCACCAATACAAAGCCTGTAGGTCGGTTTCAATGTAATATTCAAGAATATAGTACTCTTTTTGAGTGAATTACTACTTGTCTACGAGTCACTTCGTCTGGTTGCTCTTCCATTCAAGTAAATTGCAGATTGCGTGCTCATCATCGCGTACCTAGTATTATATGGTGCATTGCCTCTCATATATGTTGGTCTTAGATATCTTGACATGCAATAAGTGACCGAATAAAATAACATATACTATCTTATATACAATTACGCTGCAATGAACTCCGTCCCAACATATGACGGCCCTTACAAAAACACGACGAGGGAGGAGTTCAACGTGTAACCAAATAAACACAAATAGTTAGCGCACAAGCGCCGAAGAGACGAAACGACTGAGTGTAGGATAGTATCAGTGATACGATACGAAACGGCTGGCTGGGAGCAACATCTCATTAACCCGTGTGTTTTTTGTTGGTGCAAACGGTGTATCGAGAATATATCGCGTTCGACGGAGATTGATGCCAATACCTAAATTAGTAGTGCCATCAATAAAGCTCGCCTGCCGCCTTCGCCTTGATCTGTGGTTCAATGCCTCGTGTACAATGTCTTAATCAAAGCTACATATCTCAATGCCATTTTATGTTTGACAAAAAGTCTGTATATCAGGACTGGTACTCTACCACCGGACATCGCATCCCAAGCGGACCGACGTGGATCTCGGGTCCTCGGGGTCGCACCTCGAGCACAGATCACAGATCACCTTCGGAAGTGACCAAACACGCTCGGCCGTGCGGCATGCTCAGCCTTCGTCGAACCATAACTAGTAGGCCTCCATAGTCTTGGGCAGGCAAGAGCAACACCCGTCGTGAGGATTTAGTGCATATATGCGCATGCTTCGATCGGAAATAGGTGGTTACCTTCCTTGTTTTATGGCGTGGCGCCCATTGTCACCCTCTCGCTTCCAGCCCCGCCACTGGTCGGCACATTACAAACTTGATTTTCACGGTACGTACTGCCCCAGACTCGCTATCCGCAAAATTATATTCTTACCTATCTAATTATGCGATAGGTATACCCACGCGCTCTTAACAATATCCTGCGGCACACAGAGCTCGACATACCCTCTCCTCGATCCCTGCGCGCTTTAGACGCGACGCGACGCGTTTGGCGTTTGGCTTCCGGATCGAGGGCTGAGATCAGCGCTAGACGGTGGGTTTTGATATTGCATTTTCGTCCACGCTCTGAACTTTTAATACGGTATTCATTCTAGCTGAAATGGATGGGAAGAAGGGGTCGAGGAGAGGGTCGACAGGAGCGGTGGACTAGGGAGTGCAGGGGCGCATCCGGGCGCAGGGCGCGCGGATAGAGGGTGTATCAGGGCGTATGGGAGTGACCTGGGGTGCACTGGGTGGATCCTGGTGCACTGGAGCGTGTGTAGGCGTATACAGGTGTATCTCGGTGTATCTCGGTGTATATAGGTGTTTTTCGTATGAAAAATACGATCTATTGCGATTGATATCAGTGTGAGCCGCCTACAAACACCCAAATACACCTGACCTATCTAGCTAGAGAAACGGGTGACTGGAGGCGCATAGGGCTGCCTCCTGGCGTACACTAGACTCACTGACACACCGCCATACGCTGAGACGCGCCCGGAGTCACCTGCCATATGGGGGTGATTCCCGGTGCTTCCGGGCGCGTCCGGGCGATGCAGGTTCTCACTGGGGCTCAGGACGCGCCGCGTAAGTATGTCTTTCTTCTCCGCCATCTTTGGAAACTTGTTGAGCTGGGCGTCCACTGCGCGGAATGCTTCCAGGTATGTGTAAATACTGAGATATCTACGCTGACGACCAAGATGCGAGCTGACTCAATGGTTAGCAACATGGACGACGCCGCTGAGGTTGCTCAAGATGCTGCAACTCCGGCGAGCAGAGAAGCCTTCCTACAAGCGTTAGAAAAACAGGATAGCGAGCTCAGTGCGCTTCTTACCCAGTATAGCTACAAAATAATGGAAATCCTGTACGCCAAACGGGACGTGCGGATACAGTACAACGCTGTAGCACCTAATATCTCGCGTCTTCCTCCCGAGTTGCTGTCGCTCATTTTTCAGGCATTCGTTGACGACTATTGGGCCGCTGCCTCCAAACACTCGTATCAAGTGGATGGAATACAAGCCCCAATCTATAGGACGCCCATGTGCGGATGGCTAGTGATCCTCCATATTTGCCACTATTGGCGAAGCATCGCGCTGGGGACGCCCTCATTATGGAACCGCATCGAGCTTGGCTGTGAGCCGTATGTCGAGCTTTCACTCCGAAATTCTGGCGATCTACCGCTGGAGATCTTTGCTGGACGTAGTGCATCTCCCCGGCATCTCCCAGCGGACCTCTACAGCTCACGTACCATTGTCCACACGCTGTTTCCTGTATTTTCAAGACTTCGTACAGCTATATTTCGAGTCACAAATCCTAATATCCGGCATGCTTTCGAATTATTGTATGATCGCGGTTCCGAACTTCAAGCACCCGTGATGGAGACGCTGGTCATCATCATAGACAACGACAAGACCATAGACAGCATTACCATCCTATCTGCATTGGATCTCCCAAGGCTGACGTCCCTTGCGATTGATAATTGTCCATTTGCACTTTTAGAATCATTCATTCGTCCAACCCTCACAACTCTCAAAGTTGCACTCTCTCCTGTTTGCCCCGCAGGCGCATTGGTCCATGTTCTCGAACAATTACCTTTGCTCGGACGCCTACAGCTATCCGGATTTCAGCAAGGGGTGGTTCCCGTTCCAGCAACGAATTACCGCCCGTCCTGGTGCCGCACAATCCGTCTTCCTCACCTGAAAGATGTGTATCTCGAAACACGCTCACGCGGCCACGACATTGCGCACCTCTTATGCTGCCTCGACTTCCCTGCAGACACTAAGATTACGCTTTCCATAGGGCCTCATCAGGACTTCTACCCGGTAACCAATGATAACGACTTCAAGGACATCTTGCCCCTTGTGATGTCGAAAGCCCTCGTATCTCACATCCTCACAAGAACCAAACCGACTCGAATGGCTATCCCGCGCGTCATAGAAGTACAGCCTTGGGACATATCGTCAATGCAGGTTTCCCTTTGGTCGACACTTCGTCCTTCCGATATTGACTCATCCGTCACGCGCGCAACCGCATTGCAAAGACTTTATTTTACCATGGTAGCCCCCAGAGCAGAAGCACTTGTATCCTTGTTCGAGCTTTTGGACCTAACCGAAGTGGTCACATTAGACATTCATGACGAAATCGGCGCCGACAACTGGATGCGAATTTTCCGAGGCCGCACTCTACTCAAGTTGCGCGACCTAATCTTAAATGACAATCAACCCATAGAAGAGCTCCTGTCCCTCATTTCAACTCCTATGAAAAGTTCGTCCCGAGCCGAGCCTACAACCTCCACGGACAACGACGGCAAGAAAGACCACATCTACTTATTCCCGACATTGAAGAACCTAACCTTAAACTACTGCGTATTCCGCAATCAGCCACAGAAGGCTCTCCGATATGACCGGCTGCCTGTTATTATCAGGGCGTTGCGCATTCGCGCAAAGCACGGCTACAAAGTGGAGAAGCTTATAATACGACATCCGATTAACCTTACGATAGACCGGGATATTGCCGCGCTTAGGGACCCGCGGATTGCGGATGACGTAGAGATAGAGCAAGGGGTGGAAGAGGCATGGCCGTGGCCGGAGGAAGACTCTGAGGAGGAAGACGAACGCGAACTCGAACTTGCGCTCGAGGCGCTGGAGACGTGAAGACCGGGAGTAATAACACGAACGGCTGAAGTATATCCATATCTGAACGGCGAGGAAGGATTTTGGTATGTGTTGAATAGCTAGCCCGTTCTTGTTCGGTAGACTTCCGTCTGTCTAATGTCACACTCTCAATGATTCGGCTATTTTCCATCTACGTTCGGTTTTCACTGGGTCTGCAGCACCTTTTCCTCCTCTACGCCATAATCACCACTATCGGGACATTGTCTACTGCCCCGACAAGATGACGATTTCCTTTTCTTGACCCCGGCTTCGAAGACGCTTGTTCTGCCCTTCTGCACATTCCGCTGCTAGTCCGGCAAGGGCCATCTAGGCGACACGCTCCTCTTGATCTCCAGCGTCCTGTGCACACGGGCGAAGCATGGCCGATAGAAGTGGGCCTCGAAGATACTATCTCAGTGTCGGATGACGAAGAGTCGGTGCGCGGATATGGGCTGTTCTCGAAGGGTAGTTGGGGCATGCGATAGGCTGACGGCTCAAGTTTTGATTGCACTGTACGTGTATGCGCTTCTTCTATCATACTTTCTCGTTCATAAGTGAGCAGGTTGTAGCTTGACTTTCAAATATTATCGTGCCACTGCCACTGCTACCTTGAAGACTCTTCCGCGTGCCCCGAAAGCAATCTTGGGAAGGCACTCTACGGCGACGTGTCCGTCCTCATCCTCTGCGCGCTGGACCCGCGCGCGACGCACGTCTAGAGGATGAGGCGGCCCGTACACGTGCTACGGTCCTCGATTAATCTGATTAGTCCCGCAGACCTTGATGCGCTGAGAGACTCACAGATTGCGGACGTGGTGTAGATCGAGGCGGGCGGCGAGCAGGTGTGGTCTTCACCGTAGAGTATATGCACTTATGTGCATGGGACGAGACTACAGTATGGGAACAACTACTGAGTTCTCGCATACGGTGGCGTAAATACTATGGTTCCGTGTTGAAATGTATACAGTTAGCGGTTTTCACTTTAAACTTTAAAAGGTTTCTATTTTGGACCGAGCTATATTGCTGGAACCTAAGAAGTTCGCTCGGGCTGGAAAAAAAACTGCTGCATGATGATGAATGAGTCGGCCCAGGATCGAACTGAGGACCTTCTGTGTGTTAGACAGATGCGATAACCAGCTACGCCACCGACCCATGCCCACTTACCGCTCTTTACATTTATCACGACATCTTCATCTTTGCATTGTCTCCTGCCCCGTTCCGCTGCTCCGCGGCGCTTCCCCAGACGGTCATGCAATCGCAACTGATTATGACTCTGTCTCTGCGTCGAGCGGCAGGCTATCGCTGTCCTTCTCTGACCTTCGAGTCAAGATCCTACAGACGAGGGTAGATTGGTCCGGTGAGTATGTCGCGGACGAGGTGCAGGTGCAATCCCCGGGGCTGATATATGATACCATATCCTCGCTCCTCTAGCAGGACACCCAATACCCTGCATCGTCAAGCTATAAAGCTTTTGAAAATATCCTGACCTCCACATACAGAGCCAACCTCTGAGACGAACACCATGGCGTCCGCACCAAAAAGCGGCCAAGGGCCGGACCCCATCCTCCTCACGCTCTTCGCGAACCGGTTCATGAGCGTCGCCGAGGCGATGGGCCGCTCGCTGCAGCAGACGGCGATCAGCACGAACATCAAGGAGCGGCTCGACTTCTCGTGCGCGCTCTTCGCGCCCGACGGCGACCTCGTCGCGAACGCGCCGTTCATCCCCATCCACCTCGGCTCGATGAGCTTGTGCGTGTGTTCCTGCTTCTCTTTCTGCGGCGTGCAAGCTTCAAGGAATGTGCTGACTGTGGATGGACGTGCAGTGCGGTGAAGTATCAGATGCAGCTGCACAAGGGGGACATCAAGCCCGGGGACGTCTTCATGACCAACTCCCCGTACGCCGGCGGATCGTACGTCTCTCCTCCCACATCTCACCTCCCAATCTAACGCCCCCCACCCCGCACAGGCACCTCCCCGACATCACGATCATCTCGCCCGTCTTCGGGCCGTCGGGCGCGCTCATCTTCTTCACGGCCTCGCGGGGGCACCACGCGGACATCGGGGGGATCCTCCCGGGCTCGATGCCACCGACGTCGACGAGCATCTTCGAGGAGGGCGCGAACGTCGTGAGCTTCAAGATCGTGGACGCGGGTGTGTTCGACCGCGCGGGGCTCGTGCGGCACATGATCGACGAGCCGGCGCGGTACCCCGGGAGCTCGGGGTGCAGGAACATTAGGGACGTGGAGAGTGATTTGAAGGCGGTGGGTCTTGCTACGTGTGTAATGTGTGAGAGGTGATTGTACTGATGGGTGTGTGTGCTTGCAGCAAATTGCGGCGAACCATAAGGGCATACAGCTCATTCAAGCTAGTAAGTATACATTCGAGGCGTTAGAACACTGCGTAGTTAACCCTTCTGTTGTATCTCACAGTTGTCGATGACTACGGACTGGAGACAGTCCAAGAATACATGTATCACATCCGCGCGAACGCCGAGATGTCCGTACGCAACCTCCTCCGCGACGTCGCCAAACGCGCAGGGAGCAACGTCCTCGAGGCCATCGACTACCTCGACGACGGGTCCCCGGTTCGTATCTCTCACACCTCGTATCCTTCCGCAGGTACCGATATTCACTGTCTTGCGTACAGATTCAGCTGCGGGTAGAGATCGACGAGAAAGACGGCTCGGCGCACTTCGACTTCGCGGGCACCGGGTGCGAGGTGCGCGGGAACCTGAACGCGCCGATCTCGGTCGTGCACTCCGCGGTCATCTACTGCATGCGCGCGATGCTCGACATGGACATCCCGCTCAACGCGGGCTGTCTCGTGCCGCTGACGAGTACGCCTTCCTCGCTCTTGCTCGAAACGACAGTCTTCCTGACGAGTGTGACTGCATGTAGTCAGCATCCCGAGCGGGACCTTGCTCTCGCCCTCGAAGACGGCGGCGGTGTGCGGCGGGAACGTGCTCACGTCGCAGCGCATTGTCGATGTTGTGCTTAAGGCGTTCCACGCTTGTGCGGCGAGCCAGGGATGCACAAAGTATGTCTGCTGCCATTATGCCTGGCTAATGCTCAAACCTGCTTTTAGCAACCTCACCTTCGGTACCGGCGGCAAAGACAAAGACGGCAAGAACGTCACCGGCTGGGGGTACTACGAGGTCAGTCACCCTCCTCCCTCGCCATCCTCTTAATATTGACACTGGGTTCGTGCATAGACCATCGCCGGCGGGTCGGGCGCAGGCCCGTCGTGGCACGGCACCTCGGGCGTGCACACGCACATCACGAACACGCGCATCGGCGATGTCGAGATCCTCGAGCGGCGGTACCCGGTGCTCGTGCACCGCTTCGGGCTGCGCGAGGGCTCGGGCGGGCGGGGCAGGTTCCATGGCGGGGATGGCGTCGTGCGGGAGATCGAGTTCACGGAGCCGCTGCAGGTGTCGATCCTGTCCGAGGTGCGTTTTCAGGCTTTCTCGTGTGTGCGAGGCAGGGACGCTCACGAAACGAAACGAAACGTCGATTTGTATTTTGTATTTTGGTCTTTGTGCGCTGCATGCATCGCACTGGCCCCGCTCGCATGACCGATGGCACACTGCCCTGTGACCTTCGGTGCGCGCCGCTGCAGCGCCGCACGCGGCAGCCGTACGGGCTCGAGGGCGGCGAGCCGGGCGCGCTGGGCCGGAACACCTGGGTGAAGCAGCCGCGCGCGGCCGACGGGGATTTGCCCGAGGACAGCGGCGACGACGACAAAGGGAGGCGAGTGCTGGAGCCTCGGCAGATCAACATTGGGGGCAAGGCGACGGTGTTCATGGGCAAGGGCGACCGGCTGCTGATCGAGACGCCTGGGGCGGGGGCGTGGGGTGCGCCGGACCCCGAGGCGGACAACGCCAGGGGCCAGCTGGGCCACTCCCATGTCAAGGCCTGGGCAGCGAGGGGCAGCCTTGCTGAGCGGGAGGCAGCGCAGGCCGGGTTCTAGCACGATTACTTACCGGATAACAACCTGTACTTATCGCTACTTACTGGACAACACAGAGTGATTGTGGCCTGAAAGCGTGGGAACGTGCACGTGACATGCGCGACGCACGTGACGTGTCTGTTTATCGCGAGATAGGGTTATGCGAATTTGGGTTTAAAGCTGCGAGGTCAAGGCGCGTTCTCTGCCCCGCTGCTCTTTCTGCCTCTGTGCACTCCCTCTCGCCAACGTCGCCCTCCCGCCCGCCCTCGCTGTCCCCGCCGTCTCGCTCGCGACACACCATGCCCCGCAAAGCCGCCGCACCCGCCGCCGACGCCTCTGCCGCGCCCCGCCGCTCCGCCCGCATCAAGGAGCAGCCCAAGGCCGAGCCGCCCGCGAAGAAGGCCCCCGCGAAGCCGCGCGCAAAGAAAGTGAAGGCCCCCGCCGACGAGCCCGCCGACAAGGACGCCAAGGACAGCGACTCCGCGGACACTGCGCCCGAGCCCAAGGAGAAAGAGAAGGAGAAGGAGAAGCCCAAGTCCGCGAAGGGCAAGAAGCGGACTGCTGCGGAGCGGGACGCAGAGGAGAAGGAGAAGGACGCTGCTGAGGCCCCCGAGGCCAACGGCGCCGACCCTGCTGCCGACGGGGACGTGCCCCCCGCGAAGAAGGTGCGTGCCGCGCCGCCGTGTGCGCGCGCGGCTGCTTTGTCTGTCGTGTGCCCCACGCTCACACGCGGTCCTGACTGCATAGACGAAGGCCGCCTCGAAGGCCGCCTCGAAGCCCCCATCGAAGGCCGCCGCGAAGCCCGCGTCCAAGGCGGCCACGAAGCCCGCGAGCAAGGCGGAGGGCGGCGAGAAGCCGCCCTCGCGCGCCGCCTCCGCGAAGCCTGCCTCGCGCTCGTCGGCCAAGCCCCCATCGACGACGGCCAAGAAGCCCGCGTCCCGCGCCGGCTCGAAGAAACCTGCCTCCAAGGTGCGTTTTGCTCCCCCCGTCGTCGCCTGCGTGGCCGCAGGGGACAGGCGGCGCGTGCGTACTCGGTGCCGCCGATGCTGATTCCGTGCTTTTTCCTTTGTCGTGCAGGCTGAGGCCGCTAAAACGAACGGCGAGGAGGCCGTCGCTGCCCCAGAGACGATTGCGGAGGACCCGGAGGCAGAGGCTGCTGCCGAGAAGGAGACCGCGGCCACAGAAGCCTCTCAAGAGGTCGCTGCAGAAGCATAATGGTGAGTGGCCACGTCAGCTGTCGAGCCCCGCCCGTCACTGACCTTGCGCGATGTTGAAAAAAACGAAAACAGGAACATACGTAGCAGTCAAAATCCTCTGTAACTTTGTAGTGGCTCTTCGTGTGTATTGTTTTTTCCCTAGTCTCTATCGGCCTCTGTGACTGCTATCGCTCGCTCGCTGCACTCTACGCCCCTCTGCGATCCGTCGGGGCGGAGTGGCAGCTTCTCGTCCTCGCTCTGACTCGCTGACGTGTCCCCCCACGCCTCTGCCTCTGCCACTCCGTTGCATCCGACTTCTTTCTTAACGTTAACTAACTAGTAACTATTACGACTGGGCACGAACTTGATTGATTGTCCGTTTCTCGTATTTTTCCTTTTTCCCGAGTGTGTCGTCCCCGCTCATCGCTATCGTAGCACGCTGTCTGGCTAGTGCATAGCACGTCTTGCATCGAGTGTATCGTTGGCTTGTTGTATTTGTACGCACGTCAATAGTACTGCAGATGTAATGGGCGATGATGTCGCTTTCCAAGCTCGTTCGTCGATTCTGGATCCCTGGATCGCCCTTTTTCTGTTTTCACACTTTGCACATTGTTGCACACATTCGGCTGGCTCGCGATAGCTCGATCTGCGGTCCTGGGGGCTCTGCGCTTTGATCATGACATTCCTCTGCCACTGGGCTCTTTGGCTCGTGCTGATGTGCGTCTGGCGGTGGCACCCTCTTGGAGCTGCTCTACGCTGCCCTGTGCCCAGTACTCATCGCCCTATGCTCGACGACTGGGCTGACCAGTTGAGTTGCCCTTCCTCGACCCTCGAGCGTGAGACGGTCGACGGCCGGCATGCACTCGCATTACACACTCGCTCGAAGGGATCCGATTTGAGTGATCGTCGTGCCACCGGACCGACGATCACTGCGAGGTTGGGATAAGATGATAAGGGGGGTTTATCCGCCGATATTCTGCGGCTCCGTACACTCGTCCACAACCACGTCTCTCCTTGTGATCAGCGAATGTAAACATACTCACAGCCGTATCCATTTCACAACGTAAAGCAACATGTGCTAGCGTGGATAGAGCACCAGCTTCTTAGCATTTTATTGTGTTGCTGGTCTAGTCGCTCGGGTTAGGGTCAGGCTCTGAGCATGTGGTCTGCGACAGCAGGAGAGATGCAGCGGTCTCGAGCCCATCGTCCCTCGCCACCGCCCCCGACGACGGCCACACGATGCCCAACGCTGCCCGCCGCCGCCAGAGCGCCGCCGCCCGCTGTCTGCGCTGCTGATCGTCGCACAGCCTGCGGGCGGTGTTGCTGTGAAACGCAAGCGGCCGGATAGCCCCCGCGGGACGGATCAGGTAACATCCTGCCATCCTCCACCGCTCACAACGTTCGTCGCTCAGGCCCTCAAATACGCCCCACGCACCCTCCTTCCGCCACCACACCCTCGTTACCCGCCCAGCTCCCTCTTTCATCTGCCAACGTCGTGCTTTTGAGCCTGAACACCGTCGAGAACACTACTTACAGCAACAAGACGGACAACATGAACACCGAGACGACGACGAGCAAGTTCACGCCCGACAGCGAGCTCGACCTGCTCTTCCCCGCCGAGTACATCTCGCAGGAGGTCAGGGACCAGCTGCACCCCTCGCTCCACGTACGTCTCCCCCACCGTCCCAACCCCAACCCACTGACGCCCCCACAGATCCGCCCTCTCGCCGCGACAGACTACCACCGCGGCCACCTCTCCGTTCTCTCAGTCCTCACCGTCGTCTCCGATCCAGGTGCCGTCGCCTGGCGCGCGCAGTTCGAGGCGCTCCGCGCCGCCGCGCACACGTACTACTCGCTCGTCATCGTCGACCGCGCGTCGGACCGCATCGTCGCCGTCGGCACCGTCTTCGTCGAGCGCAAGTTCCTCCGCGGGCTCGGCAGCGTGGGGCACATCGAGGATATCGCCGTGGACGCGACGCAGCAGGGCAAGAAGCTCGGGCTGCGGGTCATCCAGGCGTTGACGGCGATCAGCGAGAACAGCGGGTGTTATAAGACGATTCTGAACTGCAGCGATAAGAATATACGTGCGTGCTGCATGTTTTTATCATCGTACAGGCAGGTATTGACGATGTGGATTTTTTGCAGCCTTCTACCAGAAGTGTGGCTACGAGAAAAAAGAGAACGAGATGGTACGTCCCGTATCTTGCGCAGCTCCGCCATCCGTGCTCATACACGCCACTTTACAGGCGAAATACGCCCCCGAGCACATCAGTAACTCTAGACTATAGACCCTCGGCGCACGGACGCTGATATACCTACCTTGACCTCAAGGACTTTAAGCTATCGTATCCTACCTTACCGTACCACCGCACGTTGCCCGCGGACAACCCGTTGTATCATAGTATATATCACGATATAGTCCCTAGTCCCGCCTATCGAGAGTTTTTGGGTTGTATGCTGTGGGTGTCGCTGGCAAATCGAATGTGATTGCGCTCTTTACGCCTTTTCAAGAGAGGATGTTTTTGAGAGTTCGAGGTCTGTTGGATTTCCGTGGAGATGCTGATTACAGGATGTAGTTTAGGTACAGATACAAGTTTGCGATGGGATAGGGCGAGGTGAGTACAAAACATGCGGGTACGAAAGCAAGACAAGGCAAAGAGAGGAGAAAATGAACGACCAAGGCAATGTAGATTAGCGGGCCTAGAACGGGAGGTATCGTATCACCAGCTGCTCAGCAGGCTCTGCGCAACTTCCTACAAAACCAAAACAAAAGATCCTCGGTCAGCCATCGCACGTTCCTCACAGGATTCCGCTGTTCATACATACCTTCAGCCGTCCCAGATTATGCACAATCGCGACGTTCACGACCGTCCTTAGCCGCCGCCGCGCGTCCGCCTTGCCCACCGTGAGCTGGTACCGCCCCGAGCACGGGCAGCACCGCGCGACGTTGTCCGCGCGGAGCTGCTTGCACTTCCCGCAGCGCAGGTCCTGCTGCGCGACGCGCCGCTCGAGCTCCCACACGAGGTCGACCAGCAGGAACTCGATCAGCGTCCGGTCGTATTCGCCCCCGCAGTGCGCGCACGTCCACCGCGCCGTCCCCGTCCCGCCTCCCCCTGGCGCACCTCCCGCGCGGTGGCCCGGGAGCAGCTCGGGGTCGCGGCAGAAGTCGAAGTCGCGCAGCGCGTCGCAGTGCCGGCAGGGCACGTTCGCGAGGCGGAGCGGCTCGCACGGGTTCGCCCACGCCGCCTCGGGCGCGAACTCGCGCACGCCGACGAGCTCGAGCAGGCTGCGCTTCAGCAGCCCGACCTCCGTCGCGTGCTCCCGCGCGAGCGCGAACACCGCGCAGCACGCTTTCACGAGCTCGAGCGGCGGGTGCGCGAGCGGCAGGTGCGCGCCGGGGAGCACGGGGAACGCCCAGCGCGCGAGCGCGGCCTCGTCCGCGGTGTCCGCGCGCTGCCGCTCGAGGACGTTCCCCACCGCCTTGAGCATCCGCCGCTGCAGCCGCCGCGCGATGAACTCGCGCCCCACCTCGAGCTCCCTGAGCCTGTGCGCGTCCTTGGGGGGCGCCTGCGCGCCCGCCGCGTCGGGGTGTGCGTTCTCGATGACGCGCAGCGGCGCGCGGCCGGCGGGCGCGCCCTGGCGGCGCACCTTGTAGAACTCAACCATGAAGAAGCGCACGGCGCGCCGGAAGTCGTCCTGCACGGCGGGCGGGAGGAACGCCTCGACGTTCCAGCGCATCTCGATCGTGAGCGCGCCCGCGCCCGCGGCGTCGTCGGCGTCCGGCGCGAGCGGGTCCTCGCACACGACGCCGCCGAGGTTCGCGGGGTCCATGAAGAGCAGGAAGTTGTAGTAGCGCTCGGTGTGCAGGTAGACGTGCTGGAAGAGCTCGTGCGACGTGACGGCGGTGTTGATGTACGTCGCGTACGCGTGCGCCGTCCCGGGCGGCTTGGACGTGACGAGGAGGATGCGCCCGAGGTCGGCGTAGACGACGTGCGAGCCGAGGCGCTTGTACTCAGCGAGCATCTGGATGAACGTCTTGCGCATGAGCCCGTGTACGAAGCGGTGCATCGAGGGCTCGTAGAGGTTCGACGCCTTGGAGGAGATCCACCGCCAGAAGTGGTCGATCGCGATCGACGCGGGCGACTCGTAGTTACCCTCGATTTTGTCCAGGAGCCAGGTCTTGACCATCGTTTTGAGGATGCTGAAGGCGAGCGGGGAGACGTTGAACTCGCCGAGGGTGACCTCGCGCTGGACGTCGTCGGCAGCGTATTGGTCGAGGTTCTTTGTTGAGTCGAAAGCGGTTGCGCCACCGCTCCCTTCGAGTTCGTTGACGATCGAGGAGTGCAGCACTGCGTTGACAGCCAGATTGCGGACTGTGACCTCGAGACACACGTTGGAATAGCAGCCAGGCGACATGAACTCGGTCTTGGGAAGTTCCTCCGTAGGTTTCTGGTCGTTCTCGATACCGCCCAAGTCGGGGCGATCGCCAGGGGACCACCACAGGACGACGTCTTGGTCAGTCAGCCGACGCGCGTAGTCCACATCTGCAAGCAGCAACGGTTGGTCACCGTCGATGTGCCCAATGGGAACATCGTAGTACTCAGCCAGCGCGACCGTCCTGTCCAGCCACGACCCCAGTGCAAGGTACCGACCGATCATTTTCTGCGCCACGGCCGCCTGCCACATCAACACATCCAGCGAGTGCGGCGCCTTCGCCTTCGGCATCGACAGCACCGGGAACTTCGTCAGCTGCTGCACATGCATGTCGAAGTACGTTTGCTCCTTCACGGACGAGATGACGAGGATGAGGTTCTGACTCGCGACGAGCCCGAGCTCGCGTGAGAGGGCCTTGAGCGCGGCGGTGTCGCTCGAATGATACGTCGACGTGAACTCGCGGGAGGGCGGGTACTCGAGCGAGATGTTCGACCCGGAGCCGCGGTGCTTCTTCTCGAGCATCTCCTCGTAGAGCTCCTGGAGGCGCGGAATGGGCTGTCGTCGCGTAGCGGGGTCGACGATGTGCAGTCTGACAGGACCGGTCGGGAGGAAGAGGGCGAAGACATGTACGGCGGCGTTCTGCGCACAGGCGTGATAGAGGAAGGCGTACTTCCCCGCACGGCCTTCGTCGAGATATTTCTGTTTGGTCAGAGGATTCATGACGCGGTCGAGCTGGTCGAGATCGAAGCCGGACATCTCCGCCCTGGTCAGGGTCATGCCCTTGACATCCGTGAAGCATGTCTTGCCCAGCTTGAGAAGGGCTCGCATGACAAGTGGAAGCTGGAGAAGAATAAGTTATCATCATCGAGCATTTCAATCTACGACATACCTGAAGCTCAAACACGCCGTCCACGTTCGGATCATTGGTTAGGTCCATAAAATGCTCTTCCTCTTCAAGGTAGATCTTCTCTGCTACAGCCAGCTTGTACAAGTTGAGGCATGGACGTCCACGAGGAAGACTCCGCGTAACCTTCTCCGACTTATAAAGATCCTTGAACCATCCCGCCTTGGGGTTGTTGCGCAGGTGCAGGTAGAACTGACGAGGAACACGCAATGAGATGGGCACGAGCCGAGAGTCGGTCGATATCCAAAGAGTGAAGGTTCCAGGGTTACGAGTTCGACGAATCTGTACGATATCCCAACGCCCAGTAGGTTTGGCACGAACACCACGGAAAATGTCTGGTACGACGATATCGTTCTCGCGTCCTGGATCGAGCTTCGCCCGTAGTCTCTGCTTCCACGTCTGCTTGCGGATGTTCAGCCACCCTTGATAGTTTTTGCTGGGACTCGGCACGTTCTGAACGGGTTCGGCCTCATCTGACGACTCTGGCGAAGCCTGCCGTTGCGCCTTCTTGCGGTTGACAACCGCGATACGTGGGCGGATGCTCTGCTGCTGAGAGGAGCCGAAGTCCTCGATGTCCATCGAGGTATCTTGAGCAGTTCGCTCGGCAGCCCGTTCGTCGACCGTCATCTTCTTGAAGAACTCCGTGACCTTGTGCTGCCTGAACTTGTCGTCTTGCGCCATAACACGACGATGAAGCCAGTCGGGATGCCGGATACGAGGTACAGGGTTTGAAACCTTCTGCATAGCGGCGGGGATAGTGATAAGCTTCTGGATGACTGACCCAAGTCGTTCGATGTAGTAATCCCAGTCCAAGATGGAGCGAAGGTCAAAGTCGGTCAAGCCGTTGTCCTTCAACCATTTACGCAGGTACGCCTTCTTGACAGTCTCCTCCGCAGAAAAGATCGCAACAGGGACGGCTCTCTCAGTGACAGGCGCACCATGGGGCTTAGCGGAGATGATGAACTTGCAAGCAAGACCCTTATCCTTGACCATTTGGTCGCCGAGGAACTCAGCCAGACGCTTCGCTGTGCTGATAGAGGTGGATTTCTGACCGCCGTACTCGGCCAGGGTCTTGGACATACTCCTGTTTTCGGCAATGAGCTCGACAAGCTCTTCGTCGCTGAGCTCCTCAGCTTTGCTGAAGAGGACGTCAAGCCAACGGTCCGCGATTTGCGCTACTGCACCATAGCACTCCTCTGTCGTCTCTCCGAGAAGGAACTTTTCGAAGATCTGCGACTGAAAGATCTTGATGAGCTGAAGTTCTCCACGTCGCTTGACCTCGAACCCTTTCAGCTCTGCGAGAGATCCGTCGTCGTTGAAGACAGCGTAGCGCTTCTTCAACAGTTTGTCTTCTTCCTTAGACGATGGCAAGATCATGGCCTTATACGGCCCGTCCAACTCGAAGAAAATGGAGTTCTCGCTGTGTATCTTGTAGTCGCTGGTGTCCTCGTCGAAGTCATGATACTGATGGTTGGTGAATCGTGCATGAACAAGGTGATTGAGCATGGTACAAGGATACGAGAATCCAATGGCCTTTCCGTTAGTCAATTTGAACTTGAAGTTCTCGGGGAAGATGCCAGGAAGCATACACCAGATACCGTCTGTATCCAGCTCTAGTGGTCGTCCGATTTGTTCGACAAGCTGACGAGCCATCTGAATGATAGTTGCGCCAGTAAGACAAGTGATGCCCGCCATCTCCATGGAATGCCAACGGGCACCTTTACGCATCACATAGCCATAGAATGAGTTGAGAATACACTTGTGCGCTAGTTGCAAAGAGTCGTATAGGACGATCATCTTCTTCGCTTCCTCGACCTCTGCGATCGAACGATGCTCCTCCTGTACCTTCTCGAGGTTCTTCTTCCATGTCTTGTGTAGACCCTTATATTCATAACGCCTATCACGGAAGCGCCGCACAGTATCGATATAGAAGGGGTTCTCGCGCTGGCAGATGATAGCCTCGCGGTTCTCGACCTTGGTGTCCTTGACCTTCTTGTACACCTTCCGCGAGTAATCCCCGAGACGTTTGTGAAGGAGAGCAGACTGTTCTGCAGCGGACAATTCTTCCCAAGTGCGCTTCGGACCGCCTGGGCGTTTGGGAGTGAGGTCTTTCTCCTGCGACAGTGCATGCTTGATCATATTGAACTCGTCCCGTCTGGCCGGGAAGAATTCGCCACGCCACGCCCATGTCATTCGACGATCGCAGGATTTTCCAGGGCGATTATAGTCACAAACCGCACAGAATGCCTCGTCAACTACGGAATCAGGCTGCAGGCGATTAGACAACATGATGTTAGGATACATGGCGGCAACATCAAGATGATAGATGAGGGGCTTGTCCATGCGCATGGGGTTGTCGCGCATCTGCTCGAGAGCTGCTTTGATCTCCGCTTTGACTTCGTCGTAATTCGTCACATTCTCCAGAGAGGCTTTCGACTCTTCGACGATGCAGAAAGTCAACGCGGCATCAAGCTCATCGATCAACTAGAACACGCATGATCAGCGGTGGTACCTTTGTATCCAATCATGAAACTTACCTGTTGAACTGCAGAGGGCTCGATCTTGAAGTGTGTGGGTATGTCGCTCCGGAACACACCCGCCTCCAGGGCCTCGACGTGTCCCCCTACGTAAGTTTCGGAAGAAAGGAGATGGCCTTCATACATATTACCGTATGCTTCTTCGTGTCTGTTTGGCATGATGATGTCGCCGCGGAATGCTTCGACCTGCAGATGCGTCAGGTACAGACCTTTCCTTCCGTGTATAGACTCACCATGAGTAGTGTCTCGCACAAGGTTCCTGTGCCTTTCCGCAAGACTTCATCTGGCCGGAGCGGAATGATGTTACAAAGGGAGAATACGAACGGATGCACATATTTCATGTACAGGTAGTATGTTGCCACAGCATCGGAGACGGAGTACTGTGCGAGTATTTGTGGTTGCTCCATGGCGTACCTATCAAAAGACACATCTCAGCCTTGGCTTATGAAGAAAGGAAAATAAAACTCACGGTGTCATCAATTCTGGGTCTAACTCAATGGGATTGTATCCCAACTTCGCAGTTGTGACCGCCTTGAGACCCTGACTACCCTGAGGCAGGTACGAGTCTCGCTTGACCCAGCGGAAGCAATCCATGTGTACGCATGTCCGGCTCTTGAACTCGTCTTCGTTGTCCTTCGCGAAGCCTATTTCCAGGAACATATCAATCCCGTGTACTTTCGCACGGGCGCAGAGGAACGGGAAATCGAAGAAGTCTCCGTTGTAAGTCGCCATAACAGTCGGCTTTACTTCCTGAATATGTGAAAAGAAACGTCGGATAGTAGCTTGCTAAAGTATCGCAACGTATCAGTATTTGAGTACACTGTCGTTAAGGAAGCGCATACCTCATCCGGCTCGTTGAAGACGGTGAATGGACCTTCATAACCCTCCCTCGGAGTATATTCGAAGTCGTCAATATCCTCGCTTACAATATCCCGATTCGTGATAAGGAAACCTTGACCGTCAATCATGTAAGATATCATCATGACCTGGTCAATGGCTTGGTCTGGGAACTTCAGGGGAGCTTTGGTTGTCTCTATATCGTAGGCCATTACGACAGGGTCCGCACGCTTAACACGCTCTTCGATATGCTTGAATGCTGGCTGCCCTGCCGTGAAAGTCACTGTGTACCAGAGACCGACGCGAAGTTCGTTGTCCATCGCGACACGCAGATAGTAGGGCACATCGTATTCACGAATGTCGATGATGCCCTCGCGTGGGTCTTTGTCTCTAGCTTTGTCCGCGCCTGCACCACGAGAGCTGGATGCCGAGGATTCCATGTCTGCACCCCATTCCTCGTCGATCTCGATGGACATGCCTGCGTCCGCCGTTGCCTGTACAACCTCTGCATACGCGTCGACCGCATCGAGCTTCGCGCTGTTTGCAAGTGCAAGGGGCATGATGTCTCTGCGGACCGTTAGCAAGTCAGACACGTTGCGGAAGTGGAGCTGAAGGAACAGCCTCTTGTGTCCCAGGAGATGGTTAGGCATCTTCAAATCTTCCTTACGTTCACGGGTAATGCGGCAGATAATCCCTTCGTATTTCTTCAGTAGCCACTCTTCTATAATGGTCTCCATACCACTCTGTTGCGTGTTATTAGACATGCCTATGTGAATGAACCTTGATTGTGTACCTTGCATGCAATGTAGAAGTAGGGCTCGTACTGCATGGTCGCTTTGAACATCCCACCGTCGTCCTGAATAAACATAAAGTCCACAGCGGCCTTTCCTCCAGGCCATTCCGCATCTTTGACTAGAGTCTATGACAAGTGCAGTGGTATAAGTTTTGGTCGCGCGTTAAGAACACAATACTTACGGGATGCATGTTAATCAACCATCCCTCCTTCGTCGGCCCCTCCGATATACGCGCAAATCCAAGCTTCTCGTCAACTTCATCTTGTACCCTCACTTGCTCAAACCGTTCCGCAAGCTGCGTCCCGTCCTCGTCGCGTTGAGGTTGTAGCTGGTGATCGTTGGGTGCGTTTCCTCCTCCTCGGCCGCGTCCTCGTCCACGCCCGCCGCGAAACGACGTATTTCCTCGATAACCATATCTTGAGAACCCTCGTCCACGTCGAGAGCCGCCCGCAAAGGAGCCCCGAGCCATTGCGCAGCGATGGACGCGGTGGTGGTGGAGGGTCGCTGGTAAGTATGTGCGCGTCTATTACGCACCTGCACGCGTTTGATTGGGCGTGTCACGGTTCTATCGTCACGGCGTCGGCCGTTTAGTCCAAGTTTAGTCAACATACAAGTTGTCCCAAACATGCAGAAGTCACAAGCAGACAAGGGATCCGCGTTTGATATTGATACAGTGCCGCCTGGGCAACTCGATGGCAAAAAGAAAACAGAAGAAAGCCGACAAATAGATTTAAATACGAAACCGAAGAGATGCCGTCAAGCAAACTCGTCTACCTCCGAGACCGCCCCGCCCAGCATTCCCGCGAATCGTTTGTCGCTCCCACTGGCCCAGTTGTCATCAGGATCTATACTCTGCCGTGGTTTGAAACTCTCGCGTTTGAGTCGACTAGTTTTCTTCGTGCTGGTGGCTTGCTGATTACTGTTCAATGCCGTGGATCCGTATACTCGAATCTCAGCCTTCTTCACTGGGGACATGCGGCGTGTTTGAGGGTATGGATGGTAGTTTCGTGCTCGCGGATTTCCTCCGCGATTAGGGCCGAGTGTAGGTGTCTGCTGATACGAGACCGATCGAGGTTGAGCAACAACGGAGCGGGGACGTGGTGTAGGTAGAGTCGGCAGAGATGTCTTCTTTGGTGACAGAGGACGATTGAAACCAGCACCTCGGACAGCTGAGTCTGGAGGCACGTTCCCCGGCGCCTCACCGAGCCTCATACGCCTCCCAGGAGCTGAACGCGTACTACTGCTCGAGGTACTAGACGTTGCGCTCGACCGCAGCGTCATGCGATTGCCGTTCCCATGACTAGATCCGGGTACTGGCACGTACTGGTGAACAGGGTTTGAGGGTGTGCGCGCGCGAGGCGGCACGGCGGCTGGCTTGGTCTGCGATTGGGATTGCGACCGTCCCCTCTTAGCAGTGTTCTCTTTCTCATGGGTGGCGGCTGATTCCATCAGCGTCTCCATTATACTCCTCCCATGGACGAGGAATACCCGGCCATTCTCTGCTTCCCACTGTGGAATCGTGTTCAGTAGATCCTGCTCAAGCTGAACGACGTTTGCATTAGAGTGATAAGCAGTTAGAAATGCACTAGGCTTACTCTTGGCTTCTCCTTGGTCACACGTTTTCTCATCTTCTCCTCACGCAATAGCCTCCCTGGATCGCGAGGGCCACGACCCAAAAGTCGGGTTTGATCTGCTGCGGCCGCAGCCAGTTCCTTCTGATCCTGTAAAATGTCGAAATACTTCCTGATACTGGTGAGGAGCGATCCTTTGAGTTTCCTCTCAAGCTTTAGACTCTTGATCTCGTCTTCATGGAGTGTAAGAAGGTCTTCTGTAAACTCGTCTATCATATACGTGTGAGTATACGAGCAAGGAGAAATAAAGATATGAGCCTACCGTCAGCGAATGGCGCGAACTCGGCTCTCTCCTCCTCGCCGACCATGAGATCGTCCCACAACTTGACGATCTCAGCCCGTGCGTTCTCCACAAACGTTCCCATACGTTCTCTCTTTAACTCTAGCATACGCTCTAACTCCTCTTCATAGGCCTGTACCGTCCCCTCGGTACTTCCACGCTGCGCCTCGACGAACGCGTCCATTTCTTGGTCAGAGACCCCAAGTCGCCGCCAAAGTATCTCGAGCTGGTCGTACAGGGACTGAATATGAGCTTCTCGTCTTCGCTTGATTTCTTCCAGTTCGATACGCGTAGACTCGGCCCATGAAATGAGTCCTGGCGTCGGATCTACGCCTTCCAAGCCTAGGTGTGGTTTACTGGAGTTTGCCAACTCCACTTCAGAGAGCTCCTCCAGGCGCGCCACAAATCGCACAAAAGTGCGCTGGTAATCAACTTCAGTCTCGCTCGCAGTCTTGATGGGCGGCTCGCGTCCGGACGTAGATAGAAGGAGCATTGGCGTCAGTGGTTTGCCTCGTGTGGCGGGGGTCGGCGTGGCGAAGGTAGATGCTGATAGGAACGGATCTGAAGAGCTGGAACTGGACGTGAATGTACTGCATGATGAAGGCGGTCGTGTCGAGGGTACGCGCAAAGTGGTAGAGGAAGATATCGCGAGTTCATCCATATCAGGGCGAGGTGGAGGGATATCCAGTTCGGTGTACAGCCAATCGAGAGTGGTCAAAGTAGCAGCTAGCTGGTTGAGCCTCTTCGAGACCTCCCCCTTTCCTCGCACCAGCTCCTTCTCAAGTTTGGAAAAACGTTCCGGCGTGACATCGCGACAAACTTCAATATCGGCCTCTGTGTCACTGCTGGCAATAGACGGCGAATCAAATATATCGGATGGATAGAAGTCTGGGCCAAGAGTGCGCGATAGCGCGAGGAGACGGTTCGTAAGGGTCGTAAGGTGTTCGAGCTTGGTATGATACAGCTAGACAACATGATGTTGGCGTTGAGGGGAACACTAGATTACATGGCACACACCTGTCTGAGTCTCTCCTGATGCTCTGTGATCATCTCAAACCTCTTCGGCAGCACCTGCTCCTTTCTGATTTCGCCGACGCTACTCCCACTCGCTTTCCCATTCCCGCCCAAAGCGTTCGCATAGCCGATACATTGCTTCTCCACGTCCTCACACTTAGTCATCCACTGGTCCACCTCCCTTCTTCTAGTGTCGATTTGTCGTTCCACACATTCTGTCAGCTCCTTCTGCAGCACGGATAGATCATCGGCGAGGGCGGTTGCAGGTAACCCCAGTTGGTTGTGCAGCGCTGGCAAAAGTTGTGTCTGCGATTGCAAGTGTGTGTGCAGAGAGTTCAAGAGTGATGTTAATGTCGTCGACATAGCGTTTCAAGCGTTATTTCGTCGGTCAAGATAGCAGTCGCATCAGAGTCGAGTTCAACCAAGAGATCGCGTTTGGGCGTCTCTTTTGCCTCGCGTCGTTGCTGCGACGCGGTCACGCGGTCGACATCGACCGATGGCCTCAAGGAAAACAGGGTGAGCAAGGAACATTTTATCAGAATTGAGATTACGAGGCTCAACCTCTGTGATGCTTTGACTCTGTTAACGCCTCGCAAGAAAGTCGTCGTCCCCACAGGCGACAATATAATGAAGAGCGCGTTCTGCAGTTCGCGGTCGAGCGCCTCCAGACCGGCGCGCCGGTCCGCGGTACAGTTACAGGTCTATTGCGAGCCAGTGGTATATACATGCGATCGCACAAAATACTAGGGTAACATAGGGTACAGCTTACTTAAATTGAGACTCTGGAGAAGGCGCGCCGAACCACATGCGCACCAGTAGTATGAATGCAACAAACAGAGCAAACGCAAGGAAAATCAACAAACCGCTAAACTTGTACCAATACAACTCCGCAAGCTGCTCGAGGTACTTCACCATGACCTTACCCGTCAGTTTTGATTCGCCTTCCGAGCGCACACCGAACGAGAAGGGAACCTCAGCGATGGCATTGGGGGCAATATGTGCCTTGACTAATAAGTCAAGAGCGATCTTGAAGCCTTGAGAGTTGAGGCTCTTGGCTTTGAGGAACTGCATCACGTATGTAAGTATAGAATCCTTTGAGCGTATCCGGTCACTTACGGCTTCCTTTCTGATTCCGAAGAAACCTGACATCGGGTCGCTGGCGGTCGTCAATGGTAGCGCCATCATTCGAGCTCCCGAGGAAATGACCCGCCGATAAAGGGGCCAGTTTTTGTCCATTTC
Source organism: Pleurotus ostreatoroseus (assembly GCA_005298045.1). Lineage (NCBI taxonomy): Eukaryota > Fungi > Basidiomycota > Agaricomycetes > Agaricales > Pleurotaceae > Pleurotus > Pleurotus ostreatoroseus. The sequence goes on along the minus strand of SWBT01000447.1, from coordinate 105,134 downwards.
CACACCCTTAGCATAGCGCGTACCAAGGACGAAGGTGTGACGGGGTGAAAGGGAGGCCAGCATGACTGGAACGTATTCTGGGGGGTGCTGTACAAAAGTTACTAATAGTGCCACGTATGCGGTGTGGGCCTCGGGCGCACCTGGAGGTCGGCATCCATGCACAGCATGTTCTCACCGAGTGCTTCCTGGAAGCCCCTCACCACCGCGCTACTCAAACCGCGCTCGGTGGTTCGTACAATGATGCGGACATTGTAGCCCTCTTGTTGCAATGACTGCACGTTCTCCACGGACCCATCGCGGGAATTATCGTCGACAATGATAATCTCGACCTGTTCTGGTGGCACCGGAGAGTCGACTCTGCGCAGAGCACCAAAAATTCGCGTAATAAGCGGTCGAATGTTGCCGTTCTCCTTGTACGCTGGCACGACGACCGAGTATTGAATGTATTGCTGAGATGCCATCGAGGCTTAACAAGATCGAGAGAGCGGCAGTAGTTGACGAGAAAAGGCGCAAAATAAGAAAGAGAGACTGTTCAGTGAGCTGGCGGCGACGATGGGAGAGCAAAAGACTTTGAGAGGGCTGACATCGCGACTGGCGGTGCACAGCGATGACACGTGTATCGCGCGCTTCCTCTTTCGTCTTGACCTTCATGTTCTCGAGAGCAAGGTACCCGTGAAATCCACCGAATTCACGCCTTCCTCTATCCGAGGGAATCTGAGGAACAGGTCGAACAAATGAAAATGTTTGAAAACCTTGACCTGAGTTTGTCGAAAGGTGCCTACCCCAATACTTGGACCCCAGGCACATAATGAGAGCGAGATCGTACGAGAGTCCTCTGCTCTTAGAAACGCGGACTGATTCAAACTAATCAGGTTATGAGATAACTCACAAAAATACAGCAAAGCAATGCAAATGGTCTGCATTCCAAAAAATCCCGTTGATAGCCCGTAATGATGTTATACTTTCGAACATTAGGCTTTGGGTGCGTCACGGTGGTAAAACGGATCGATGTTCATCGATGCATCGCCAGCATGCTACGCCCTGGTTCCTTCTGACTCACCCAACGCTCGACCGCTCACTACATCCAATGTATTTGAAGTGATACGTAGGTTTGCTAGACCCAATCATCTAACTTTGTGGCAACTTCTGTTGCAGTCAGTATCAGACACGCCCAGAGCAATCCGCTCTTACAATAAGCACTTTCGCGGCGTGCGAGGCGATATCCATCTGCGTACCCATTCCATCGCAGGGTGCACAGCAGCCCGCAGCACGCCCTGCGAACGCGGGAGCACTTTATTTGCAAAGTTAATCGCACAGAACGAAATTTTCAGGGCAGGCATCGTGCAATATCACTAGATGTTCGAGGTACGTACCCACCATACTCATTGCATTAGATCCGAGTTCGGTTTGAAGCCTTCATGTGGGATATAGATTCTATGGTAGAACTCTCTCACCTCCCGCGGTCCGTCAAGGCCGGGTGCCGTTGCCCTCACTCCGACGTAACAGCTGTCTCAGGGCCGCTTCTCCCCAGTGCCTTGCTGGAGCTGGCATCATTACCGGTGGGCGGCCATACAATACCCCATTCGCCGTCCCTTTCCCCGAGCTGGAAGGCGCAGTCGCCGATCTCACAACTTACGTGCCTTTCATGGTCATCAAGTCAAGAGATAGAATTGTCGAGAAACAAGTATGGAGCCATGAATGTGACATCCCGGCTATGATATCTTTGGTCACCATGGTGGTATCGTTACCTTGTATGGTGTGCACGTTGACGAGAAGGAACTGTCAGGTTGTCCGCCCGAGTGAGCGGAAGACTGCTGGCACGGGATCTATAAAGAAGGATGAAAAGCTAGAGTCCATGTGCAAACTCCAACCCGCATCCCCTCAACATCCATGCGCGTTCTCAGTGCTCTCGCCGTGCTCTGCACTATTGCCTTCGCGTCTGCGAGCGCCATCCCGGTTCGTCTGATCCTTGTTACGTCTACTAGCACATGCTAAGACCTTCTTAGGCACCTCAGCCTGCCGAGGACCTCTCAGGAGTAAGTACGAAGCCTTCTGCTTGAACAACACGTTTATCACGCCTGTGTACAGCGTGGGATCGAATCACCGGACTGGCGTCGCGAGGTTCAATAGAAAGCGGATTCCGTAGATCTTGCCACAAGATAGGAATGGAGGTGTGTGTTCAGCTCTTAACGTTAGTGCGAGGTTTTAACCGAAGTACTTTGACAAGTTCCCGCGAAATGACGCTTGTATATACCCTTGTTCGGACTTCGTCTGCATCTTACACGAAGCTCATGCCGGGTTGTACGGATTAAATTTACCCTACCGTCTCTCAGTGCCTTGGTAATAGGATACCCTAGCTATCTTGTACTGACGTTTCTGGAGGCTGGGAAGTATGACCACGGCGGGATCAAGGTATTCAGACTGCCAGCTTTAGCCTACTATCAAACACGGCGAGTGTACAATTATCGATGTTCATTGCCCTATCGAGCGTAATTCACCGAAGGTCCACCTTACTTGATATGACTCAGTGCCCGGCCAAAAGCTCGTATTCATAACTTGCTAAGACGAACGCCGCGACACCTTTAAGATCGTTGATGTCGACTGGTTGGCTCACATAGTACTGGAAACAGCGTCAGTTCCTCTTCCACGAAAGCGAGACTATCGGACGTACGTCAAACGACCCATCGGTATCCAAGGCACCCACTATGACTGTGTTGTTCCATGACATCGCACCGTCTGCGTTCTCAATGACCCAATTCGCTGTGGCATACTCATAAGCTCTCTTGGCCGCCTTGACCAGCGCGCCCTTTGGATCCTTGATATAACCCGTCCTCACACCGCGCAGCAGGGCGTAGATGTACATCGCAGCTCCACTGCTCTCGAAATAGTTCTGCGCCCGGCCAGGTTGCGTCAGCACGAGCCACCACACATCGCTCTTAGGATCAGCGGCGGCTGCAATGCGAGGCGCCAAGGTATTCAGAATATCGAGGAGCAGCTGATGCCCAGGGTGCGTCTCCGGGAGGATGGGCAGCGTGTCGACAAGCGCCATGGCGTACCAGCCAAGCGCACGATCCCATATTTCAGGGGAGTGGCCCCGGTCGGGGGAAGCCCACTCGGCGACATGTGAGTAGTCATATCCGTGATAGAGCAGGCCTGAGTAGCTTTCGTTTCCAACGAGCGATTGCGGGGTTTGAAGTGTGTTCTCGTACATAAGCTTGAATTGCAGCGTGACGTCGTCTGGGGGCAATGCTATCCAGCGGGCTTAAGCATAACATACATTGTTGAACTCACCCCATGCCGATGTGTTCTTCGGCTGGAACATCTGCGTGTAGGTGGCGTAAAATACATCGCCCATATAGATACCATCCAACCATCCTGTGTTACCGATGAATAAGCATGTTACTCTCGATGCAGTGCACTACCTTGGTTCGGATATATAGCCTTATGCCAGAACTGCCCTTGAGCAGTACGCTTATGGATGTAGATGAGTTGGTTGTGGAATTCGTCTGCTGCTTTCTTGTACTTCTCATCACCTGTCTTCTCGTACCTGAACAATCGTCAGCCGATACGTACGGAAAAATAGACTAAATTTATTACAGATAGAGGAAAGTCGGCCCAACCCGAATAGGATCTAGCTGGAACTGTGTTGCACTTGAAATGATGTCAGTGCTGTCATAACCGATGATAGAGGTTCCTGATTTACCTGTATTGACCACCTACTGTGCCATTCGGGAACACTACATTATCCACTCCAGATTGAATGTAGTTGTAGTATGTCGAGTTTCCGGTGTGTTCATACAGCTGCCGCAGAGCCCACTGGAACTCTCCATCTTCATACGACACAAGAGGTGCCCCGTTGGTGATACCATGACCCTGACCACGACGGATGGCAGAGTCTGCTGCCCATGCCGCATATGAAGATGGACGAGCTTGTGCACCGCGCAAACATGCAGTGATGGCGGAGACCGTAAGAGCAATTGGGATGAACATCCTCAGCCTGTTACCATCACTTGCGTGAATTGGCCTTAAATTGCCCTTGCAGAGGGGCTTCTGTCCGATGTTATTCCTACAAAGTGCTCTGCAGCGCATGCGGACCATCCGCAGAGACGGTCACTATGTAGGTCAGCTGCGATATACTAGGAGCACCGCTTGCCGCCGGACCGCAATGTCTATGAGGCGTAATGAGCAACTGGATTCGCAATCAGAAGGCCAAGGAGGCTCACAGAACATCGTATGCGCAACAAGCCTCAAACCTCAGGTTCGAATGCGGCTGGGCCATAGTCATCAAGGCGTGATGCAGCAACAAGAGGCAGCGTTTTCTGATGCACTTCTGCTGCTGGACGAAGGCGTTAAGGTCGGCGGTCAGCTGTGCATAACCGTCAGATTACTGTGCGCAAGCCCGGAGACTTTACAGAACTATGGCCATGATCCACACCATGTGAACGAGAAGATACGACTGCACATTTGAATTTAGAAGGATGTGTTGAACCTAGTAGTCTAACATCATGACGAGCGTCTTTCAAAACCTGATATTGAGTGATAATTCGAGTCCATGACGAGCATTGAGACGTACAAAGCAATGTGTACCTCGTAGTATCCTATCACCGGACTCTGCCACTTATTCAGATAGAGCCTACATCTGTCCATCGCAGACCCTGTGAGGTAAGGAACAAAGAATCGACAGCCTGAGCCTCTAAGGCGGCTGCGCCCGGACATTTCCGCTGACGTAAAGCCGTCAATGCTAGTTCCTAAATTGGAAGGTGTAGTGGTTGGCGGTGCTCCAGCGGCGTGAGTAGGGGAGCGCGAAGTTGAACACGTTGCTGGACAGCATGCGTACATCTATATATCATGACTAATGAGATACGAGTTCGGAGTTCATACTAGGGCGTCCAGCACACAGCGACACATGTCACGCCAGCGAGGCCTCGTGTCTTATCGTTAAGCTCTGTGCCAATGGTTGAGTATTTAGAGAGATGGCGGCGTCCTGAAGTTTACCAAGGTGCATCATATCAAACGGTTTACAGTACAATTCGCTGATGTGCTACCCATGGCGTATATAAGTGAGTCAAATTGGGATGAAGGGAAACTTAGGGTTCAACTTTCACACTTGAACTTTACCGAGAGGCGTCTTAGCCATGACGCTAAGGACTTCGTATAAAACCTAGGGCGAAGAATTAATAACACTTCAACAGAGTTCATGAGGTATTTGACTTACGTCTGCGGCGGCCATAGTAGTCAGTTCGGCATTGGTGTCGTAAGCCGGGGCCACTTCGACAATATCCGCAGAGACGACGTGAAGACCATCTAACCCTCTCAGGATAGTCCGAAGTTCGCGAGTAGACCATCCTCCGGTCTCTGGAGTGCCCGTGGCCGGGGCAAATGCAGGGTCAATCGAATCGATCTGTCGGACCAGCCTTAGTGCAATGGTCAAGGACGAGCATGGTGCACGCACGTCAATGGAAAGATAAACCGGCTTATCACCCACGGTCTCTTTGATCTTCTTGATTATGCCGTCAGTTCCTGCAATGAGGCCTCGTCATCAGGCGTTCCACCTCTGTTAGGAATCGATTTGCCCACCTATGGTGTCAATCTCGCGAGCTTCGATTCTCTGGAATCCAGAGGCATCATCGTTTTCGTAGTCCGCAGGACCGGACAAGGTAGTGCGGATCGCTCCATGCTAGAAAACAAGGGAAAACTAGGATCACGAGTGCTTGGATGACGAAAACGAGGGATGGAATGGGAAAAGAAGAAGACACTTGCAATTGATGATCCGTTCTTAATCAAACCCTCCTGACTTGCCCAATAAAAGTAGGTACCGTGGTTGATAGCAGCCTGAGCGGAGGGAGCACCACCGAAGACTTGCGGCTTCCAAGTGTCGAGGTGAGAATCGAAATGGATGACGGAAATCGCACCGTAAGCGGAGTAAATAGAACGCAGAAGGGGCAGGACAATAGTATGGTCGCCGCCGAGTGTGATCACACGAGGATGATGCTTCCCGTCCGCAGACACCGGCACGAGGGGTTTACCTGTGACAGAATCATTGCCAAGGGAGGAAAACGGTGTGCGATGGAGCAGCTCCTTATGCCCGTCTTCAATCTGTTGTATGGCGTATTTGTTGTCGTAGGGCGTAACAGGGATGTCGCCGCAGTCGACTATTTTCAGACCAGCGAGGAACGGGTTAACCTCAAGGGGCACGTTGTAGCCGCCATAGAGAGTCAAACGGCGGGATCCAGCCCTGATTCCTGCCGGACCGAAACGAGCACCCGGTCTGTAAGATGTGCCAGTATCCTGCGTCGGATGTCAGAAACGAGGTGATTGACTTCAGAGGGAAAACATACAAACGGAGCTCCGATGAACGCCACGTCAAAAGGGACCTCTTTATCTTTCCCTAGGCACTGCACCCACGGGAGCTTGGCGAAGGTTGTTATTCCGGAGAAGACAGAGTCAGCTGTGACTTTTATGGGCGGGATTAGCTTGATCATCATCAGAGACACAGGACGAGCGGTACCATCGTTATCACCAGGATACATGGCCTGGTAAGGAAAGCGAACATAGTCCAGTGGCATCTGTAGACCATCGTGATGCTCGTGACCGAGTACGGAGATAGTTGCAGTAAACAGTCCCAAGTAAGAGGTGATCAACTTCATGTCCAACAGCGCAGAGGGAACTGGCTCGATGTCGTCTCCGGAGTGAAAGTGCGGCCTTTATATGTTGTTTCAAATCATCCTCGAGGCAATCCTGACGCCTGAGATTCACCACATGCCTTGTCTCATGATGAACTAGGGCCGATATCGTGGAGTGTAAAGTACTTGTCTGAGTACGATACGCGACTGCCGGTGAAAGGCCCTGGGTAAAGGAAGCAAAATTAGAGGGTCCAATTCGTCTTTGCTTATCTTCGCACAGATATGGTTCCATGCAGGAGTGGAGGCTAGGGTCTCGTGTTTCAATTTTTCAATTGTGATCGTCTTTCCATGAGGGATGAATCATCAACCTGCTAGAAAATACATAGCGCTACCAGTATTGGACGCCACCACAGAATCGCGATAACGTACCGTCTCCACGAAGATAGGCCGTCTTGTAGCATGAGAGTTTTCCCTGGATGACCTGTTCAGACGCGAATAACGGACATGATAGCCAGTCACCGGAGTCTGGATGACGACAAAAGCATGAAGTCAGACGAACGAGTTTGTCATACCACTGCCCCCCATGGACCCATCCACGTCCAAGCTCCAGAGCGAAAGACAGCCCCTGCTACCCGCTAGACGTCGCGTTGAAGACAGCAACGTTGTGGCGTCCCCGTCGAGCGCAAGTACGACGGTTGCCGAATTCGTGACCGACGTCCACGTGCCACAATCGGCAAGCGAAGACCGACCGTTCGGCGCGTTCTTTCTCCCTTTGCTGGTTGACTCCATCCCAGGTATGTCTCTGAGCTACTGAGCCACGAGAAAATCCCTGATATCTTCCTGCAGTCATTCTGTCATATGTGCTACAGAATTCTATCCAAACAATATCTATCTTGGTGGTCGGACGCTTAGGACCGAATGAGCTCTCCGCCGCCGCCTTCTCGTTGATGTTTGCAATGGTCACTGGCTAGTATCTTTTCCTTAATATTCAGTAGAACGATCCCATGTTGTTGTTTATTCTACAGGTTGGTGCGTTGCTCTTGGCGGAACGACAGCGCTCGATACTCTTGGCTCGCAAGCCTTCACTGGTGGCGACCGGCCTTCAGATGTTTCTATTCATTTGCAGAGATGCGTCCTCCTTCTCTGGCTTCTTTACGTGCCGGTTTCGATGATGTGGATCTACGTGGACCCTGTTCTGCGCCTCCTCGGTCAGGATCCGCGTCTCAGCCAGGATGTCCAGGCTTTCCTGCGCGTCTTAGTTGTAGGAGCGCCAGGTTACATTGCTTTTGAAAGTCTGAAGAAGTACCTACAGTGCCAAGGTGTGCTATCAGAACTTCATACATCATATTGTTTGTTCACAACGTTGTAGGTATCATGCGAGCTGCTTCCATCGTCCTAATTATCGTAGCGCCTGTGAACTTGGGTTTGAACATATTTCTCGTCCACTGGACTCCCTTGGGCTTTCTAGGTTCTCCGGTCGCAATCTCCATAACGTACTGGCTATGCTTTGCTCTACTCACTTCGTTTACCGTGTTGTCGCCGACCCATAAGGCCAATCAAACTTGGGCGGGCTTCCAGCTCGCTGTGGTCATGGATCTACGGAGCTGCCTCGAGTTCCTGAAACTTGCGGTCCCGGGGATCTTGATGGTTGGCACGGAGTGGTGCGTGATGCCAGTCTATTTGAATATGTTGATTCACGCAACACCTTGTATAGGGCGGCGTTTGAGATTGTGGCACTCGCAGCAGGTAGACTCGGAGCGCTGTCGCTCGCTGCTCAGTCCATCATCATGACCGCCGACCAAAGTACGTCATCACAATCTGGTCATCGTGTCCGAACCAGCATGCTCATTATGCTCTCCCTTAGTTCTGAACACCATACCGTTTGGCATAGGTTGGTTCTTGTTTGAACCCTTTGGTTTATATTCATTGCTCATTGTTCGTAATTTAGGTGTGGCAGCGTCAACGCGTGTCGGCAATCTAATCGGTGCAAGATCTGCTCGAGGTGCTAAAAGAGCGAGCCATGCCTCCGCATTCCTGAGCGTCGTCGTCGGCACGGTTGTTATGATCATCTTAATAGCAACAAAAGATGTAAGTCTAGTAGTTCCACGGCTATCTGGTCGAGCTCCTTCTGAACTTTCCTCTTAGGTATTTGGACACATCTTCAGCGGCGATTTGGACGTAGTTCGTCTCGTTAGTAAGGTCATGCCACTGGTTGCATCATTTCAGGTACGACCTGGATTGGGTGTTCAAACATGTATCTCACACGCACTTTGGTTAGGTTGCCGACGGCCTGGCGGGTTCATGCGGAGGAGTATTGCGCGGACAAGGTACATACTTGACCTTCTTTCACTATAGCAGTCTAACCTTTTTCTACCAAGGTCGTCAACATCTCGGCGCTTTGTTCAACCTAGTTGCATACTATGTGCTCGCGCTTCCCTTCGGCATCACTTTAGCATTCAATCAGCGCACCCATTTGGGCCTACAAGGGCTATGGATAGGTTAGCTGCCCATTATTTCTGCCCTTCACTCTTGTTTACTCTGAAACAGGTCAAGTCGTCGCATTATTCATCGTGGGCTTAGGCGAATATAGCGTCGTCTGGCTTGGTACCAATTGGGACTATGAGGTGCAGCGAGGCATCGACCGGAACCGAGAGGAAGCCAAGCGCCGCATGGTCCATAGCCACGAACAGACTTGACGAGACGTGCAAAGGCGCAGGACAGGATAAATAACGGCAAGTGTTTTACCATTGTATACTTGTAAAATAACAATTGTTATGCATTCCTTCTGTCTCCCGTTCGACTATGAGCCCTAGTTGATGGCAAGACTGTACGCGGTACTGGACGGTTTAAATTAGTATGTGGTTCCCGGAATCCAGACGAGATGAGCTTACGTCGTGAGAGTAGCTGAGCCAGAGGTAGGCTCAGTTCCAGCCTGCGCAGTGACGAGGTACTGAGAGGTGCTGACACCCTCATGCTCTGTCAGGTACTACAATTCATAGTCAATAAGTCAATAATCCGAGCCCATGCAATAGAATCTCACATTGAAGAAGGCCATCAGGTCACCGCTGAAGCTCGTGATGGTGCCGCTCGTAGGCAAGAACGAGAACACGTTGTTCGCGCCGTTGGAGCCGCTGTAGAGGTTCCAAGTGTGCCCTGCGAGGCTGATGCTGCTAGCCACTGGCACGGGTTGTCCGGAAGAACTGTACGTGGCGGAGATGGGGCCCGCATTGAAGTTTGCGAGCCAGATCATGATCTCGTTCACGTTGGAGCCACCGGCCGTGTTGGACGTGAAGAGGTCGTAGGCTACGTCAGCGACAATTGAACCGGACGTGGTTTGGGACCATTGCCAGGTCGTCTGCGCGCATCAATAATGACAGTTAATGTGAGTGCGCCTTCTCATTATTTGAAAGTGAACTGACCGGCATGCTCGAAATAGCACTCAGCTGCTGGTTGATCCCAGCGTTGAGCTGGACGTTGGAGAAACTCTTGACACCTGTTCCACCAACCCAGTTCCAAGTTGTCTTCCATGAGATAGTGTTACCGTTCAGGGAAACAAGGTTGGAGCACTGCGAGCCGGACGTGGCACCGGACTCGCCCCAGAGATCCAAGAAGAGCTCGTAATTGCCGGCAGTGACCGTGTCCCATTGACCGCAGTGGGACGACGTGTCGATAGCGGTAGCACGTGTGTCGAGCTCAGCGGGCGTCGGCGACGCGAGCAGGGCAGGCAAAAAGGCGAGGACGAGGAAGTTGGTCTTGAATACCATGGCTGGGCTTGGGGGAGGTTTGTACCGCTACCGTTGACTTCTGGTACGAGCTCAAGCAACTCTTATATATAGCCCGAATCATCCATGCTCGTACCTAGGGGGTGCATATGAAATCAACGCTCCGCCGGATCGCGAGAGGTCGGTCTACGGAAAAACGAATCGCTCATGGCTGTCTGGATGCTTTCAGTCTCGCCGAAGAACTGTGTTCGCGACAGGCTGGGTATTGATAGCGTACTTAACAACGGCTCATGCATTATGAGCACGCGCATCGCAAGGCAGCGTCATATGAGCTCGCCGGCGTAGATCTATGCTCGATAGCAGTAAGCAACAAGAAAGCAAGAGCCTCTTTGAGTGGAGATTAGCATGCGTGGACAGTGCTCATGTGAGCTGGACGGCAAAATGAAGCGTCGACCGGACGCATGTTGCAGGACGCGAGCCCGCCAACGGCGGGCCGCAGACGACTCGTGTATGCTTGAAGCTGCATTCTGGATGCAAAGCGCACGGAAGAGGCGTCTGGCTAAGCCCAGTGTGGCTGCAAATGATATTAGAAGTTCGCGAAATACCGAAATACAACCGAGGGCCCTACTTACATGGTGATCAATAATGAAGAAGCGTCCGTGGTGACGGGGCCGGCGGGTACGAATATACGATCAATTAGTGGTTAGGGTTCCGAAATGATCTTATGGGATGCTTTCGAACTTCGAGCGGGCTTCTGCAGAGGATGTATAGTTGTGATTTAAAAACGGGTAGCCTTGTATCAGGACTCACAATGGCAAGGAGGTTTGTCGAACCACGCTATCATATACTCGCAGAAAGTTGGGCTTAAAATTCCTGTTGCTGTTGGATAAGTGCAGGATACGACGAGCAACATACGACGTGAGCACGATAACGATAATCGCAACAGCGAGTGTCAAGGCGGTGTCAACGACTGTTCAGACGACGAAGGGTCCCGCAACACGTGGTAGAAAGATCTGTTATCTTACAGAAGGTACTATTGGCTACATTCGTCGGAGGAAATTGGACACAAAGGAATACATGCAATGGTGGCAGGTCATCAAGTCCACAATGCCAAATAAAGAGAGCAACATAATGGTATCCTATCATGATACAGTGTCTTGGTCAAGTTCGCTCTGTCCGACAACAATACACCACGCTACAGCTCGTGTGGCGGTGATATTAAGGTTGCGTTGCAGGGTATCTCGGTAGTTCGGTAGAGTCTTGGGTATTGGCAACATCCCCCAGGTTCGCGGGCACTTCGCCCTTGTACGCCACGACAGACAAAGAGGCATGGGCCGGTGTCCTGACATACAAAGCTACACGCCTGTTGAGGCCCTTGTTGCAAACATGACTGCTGGGCCCCGAATTCTCTAGTCGTATCTTCGCCACTGGGACGGAGGCCGTGCGTCCGAACTACCGCTTGAAGCGCTCAACCGGCGGCATGCAGTACACACTTCACCAGAAGCCTTGTGCACGGTGACCTTAGTGCGCAGACTCTGCCAAAGTCGACGTTAGTTACGGTGATATTTGGGTAGGTCCGTAGTGTGAGTGGGACGTACTGTAGGATGTATGTCCGAGCAGTTCTGGTGAGGAATGTGTCTGGGGTGGACGCCACATTGTTGGGGAAATTCGCATACATAGACTTTACTAAGGCCGATGTCCTCTGACTGCTGCCTGGTGAGTAATCCTAGAGGGACAGAGACTGTGGCGGACGTACGTGACCACACCCGAATTTAACGACTTTGCTATATATTCGGTGAACACAGTTCATGAAGGAAGTAAGATGTCACTTACGCAGTCATGTAACACATATCTTCTTGCAGCTAGAGTTTAATGAACTGGAGGTGGAGGAGGATAGAAGAGTGCTACGGCTGGGGCTGCCTGGTTAGATTTCCAGAAAGCAGTATTTTGGCGGACGCTTTTATCGATCCTGCAAGCGCCAGAAACCGAATACAGCGTACGTTCCGTGTCATCTGCGGCACCGAATTACGAGGAGACGTCCGACTTCCATTGTCCACAGCCACATGGTAGAAAGCAAGACTAGGGTACGGTCCTAGTATCGCCAACAGTTATCCATAGCCTCGATTTACGGAGAGGCACCTGGGCGGATTTGGTTGGTGCGAAGACCCAGTATGGAGAGTTAGCGCAAGGTTGGTACTGTATCTAGAAAAGTAATTTGCGTAGAGACGTTGCGCCTGTACAGCGACCGCCACACCGAGCTATCCTGGATGGAAGTGTCCATGAAGTACAAGAGAGCGGGTTCCTATCTGAGAGTGAATGTCCTGAAGGCGGTGCGCTTTTCTAGCAATAAACCTAAAAGCGCAGGTTTCGGTTCACTGCAAATGCCACAGGTCAGTGTCAACACAAGCTTACAGCTCGCGATAACGTCCGTACGAACCTCGAGCAGCACCCCGAGTCAGTGCTGAGCCGTCTGGTGATGACCATCAAACACGATGTCGGCTGGTGTCTGTATACACAATTGCCAAAAATCAGCTATGATCAGTGCCACTCATCATCAAGGGCGCCGTAGATAGACACGAGAGTCCTTGGATGCTGTGCGTGGATGTGTGGATCAGACAGAAAGACCGTAAGCTAGCGGAGGCTCCGGGGTGCCCGAGCGCGTCACGGTCTAGGTCCACGTGGGAAGCGCCTCGACGCGTACGCGCAAACAGGCACAAACAACGTCCCTCTTTTGCTCTCCGCCGTCACGGTCATTTGTCGCGGACTGCGCTGCTCTCTCCTGTCCTCCTCCGTCTTCCGCTTCTGCTTGCCCTCTCCTCATCGTCTGGTCCACCCTCCTCATCGTCTCTCGCTATGGCTTCTCTTTTGGATCGTATCAGTGCTCCCGGCGAAACAGGCCCTGTGCGCAACGGCGGCAAGGGAAACCGCAGAGCCTCGTCCCCATATGTGCGCCAGCATCTTGCCCTTGTTCGACCGTCGCTGTCCTCATCATCTGACTGTGCTTGAACCGCCCGCCTCGCTCCCCACGCACAGAGCCGCAAAGGTCGTCCTCCGCCGAAAGGCGACATCAACGGCGCATGGCAACACGACCTGTACGACGACAACAAGTCCTTGAGTGCGCGTCTGGGCAATACCGCGATGCCGCGCAAAATGAACCTGTCGCTCGCTGAGCGCGCGCTGAAGGAGGCGAATGGCGAGGGCGGGCTCTCTATCAAGGGCGCCGGCTCTAGAGGGAACGTGGTAGAGGTTAGCGGTTTGGCGGACGGAACGACGGCGGAGGATGTCGAGGTACATTTTACACCTTCTGTCACGTGTCATTGTTGACCTCTCAACCTGCGCTTTTAGGCCATCTTCAGGCGTTGTGGTATCATCACGAACCATAAGACGACAAAGTCGCAACCGGTGGTTGTGCGCCTCACTTTCAAGTCGGACAAGGACGCACAAGCTGCCGTGAAGAAATTTGACGGCCAGCCTGCGGATGGGCGGATACTCTCCGTAAAGATCGTGGGCGGCGTGAACGTTTCATTGACGGGCAGATTGGGTGTATCCGTGGGCGACAGCGTGGACGTGTTGATGAACGATACGGCGTCATCGACAGGCTCGTGAGTGTTTACGGTATTTTTACTCGATCATCTGTTGAACGTTCGATTGTAGCAAGCTCCGTTCGGATGATATTCTTGCTCAGGGAGGTTCGAGGGCTTCCGTCATGGTGGCTCCGCCCGGAGCCAACCCCGCGGAGTATACTCAACAGCAGGGGCGTGGGCGCGGACGTGGACGAGGGAGAGGACGAGGACGGGGTCGGGGTAGCAGGAGAGGAGATGGCGGAGGCGAGCGCATGGATATCGACTGATGCTGCTGCTGCTGCTGCTGCTTCCGTCGTGACGATGACCCCCTACGATGCCGTGGTGGCAAAATATCCGTGTATTTCTTTATGTTTTTGTGTCTTTGCCCTACTCTCTGGTCTCTCCTCTCATGCTCTGCTGTGTCGTTATTACCTGTAAATCGAATCCACGCTTTACACTGGGCTTTGTACCCATCGTGCCGGACATTGGCAGTCGAGTGAACCCGGACAACTTTGTCAAGTTTCGGCTGAAATCAGGGCGTCTCGCGCCCGACACGTGGAAAATTGGCCCGGAAGCTGCGGTAAACGTCAGTCGAGCGAAACGCGTTGCGAGTCTCTTCCACTCATATCTTGCTCTTTCTTTTCTTCTCCCTCGTCGCAGGTCGCGGTGGTCGCCCCAGAATCCCCACATCCCGCTCATTGCTTGCCTTTGGTGCGCTTAGGAACTGTACACGATGACGGGCGCAGGTGCGTGTCCTCCCACCGCCTCTCAAGCGCACGACTCGGAATACTTGGCATACTGACCGCGTCCGTGGTCCTGCAGGATGGCTCTTTCTCTTCGCGGTGCTCATGGCAGCGGGTCTCTTGTTTACGATGGTGTTCTTCGTGCGTCTCCTCGCCCGCTCCCGTGTTGTGGCGGATTTGCTGACGGTGACCTGGCGCGCCGTGCTCGCTCCCGCTTCACTTCTGCGATACGGCCCCCGCTCGACGTGCATAGATTATAATGTTCTCGGATCTAGAATGCGATTACATCAACCCCATAGACCTGTGCAATAAGCTGAACCAGGTGCGTGTCGCCGCTTCGCTGGACATGCGCTCGGCTTATGTCCGCTGTCCAGTTCGTGCTACCGGAACACATAGCACACGCCTTCCTCGCGATGCTCTTCCTGCTGTCGGGGCAATGGGTGGCCTTCCTGCTCAATGCGCCGCTACTGGCGTTCAACATCAACAAGTGCGTCTTGGTTCCTTCCTTCTCAGAGCGTGACTCAGAGATTCCGTAAATGCGCAGAATCCGCCTCGGAAACCACATGTACGACGCGACGGAGATCTTCCGGACGCTGCCCAACCACAAGAAGGAGAGCTTCATCAAGCTGGGGTTCTACCTCCTCAGCTTCTTCTACTACCTCTACCGGTGCGTCGCCATATCGCTCCGTCGCTGTGTCCATGTTTACCGACCGCTTGTTTACGTTATGCACAGGATGATCGTCGAGCTCATCGCAGAGAGCGAGTAGGCGGGCTGCGCAGCACGCCCTGCGTCCCCGGTCACGGTCGCGCTGCGGCCGACGCGCGATGCGCATGGGGATCCGCGTGGTCTAGCGTCAAGCGTTGAGGTGATTTACGAGTGCGGATACGTCGGACGGACACACCGTGCGGGTGCGAGATTGCTATCTAGTAACGTTGTCTTTTTACGTGTTCTCTCCATCTTTGTTTCTCTTTTACATGCCGTGTTCCAGTTGTTTGCGCGTTTAGGGCTTTTGCTATGTGATACGTCTTTCTCTGCTCTCGTGCTGGCTGTGATACGTATACAGCGGGCTGATACTCAGATTGATAGAGGCAGACTTCGTGGTCGCTGCGTTCGACAGCGCGGACGCGGACGACAGCGAGACCCAGGGCAGCGAGACGCGTTTCCACGCATCGGTGCTCGGCACGTGCGATCATGATCCTGTCTCCGAAATGAGATCCCAAAACCGGGGCAGACACCGACAAAGATGCCTCCTGCCAAATGGGTGCAGATGCTCGCTGACTGCGCTGGGGGCTTGACAGATGGGCGGTGGCGAAATAGGCTTTGGGGGCCTATACATATACGTGGCTGACCCAGGTTCTTCTCCTTGTGCTGGCTTGCTATTACTGACTATCGCGCGTGTGAGGGACGGGACGTGCATGAGCGTATCTAGGTGGTGATTGCGAATGCAAACTGTAGTACTGGGGGGGCTGAGCATGGCTGGTAAGCAGTGTCTTAAGCTTTGGGTTCAAGTGATGCTCATTTCATCGGGCGCAGGTTGGGTCGTGTACGCCGCCGCCGCCTTCCTGGACGTACTGTTGGTGGCGTGCACAGGGTTCTTCGTATGTCTGATCTTTCCTTTTTCTTCGTTTCGTCGCAAGGCCTGACGCAGCGTCGTTCCAGATGGTTCTGTTTGCAGACTTGGAAGCAGACTACACGAACCCGTACGACTTTTGTGCCCGCATAAATCCGGTGAGTATTCGGTGCTTTTCGTGGCTTTTACGAGGTGACATGAGCGTTTGGCCGCTCTAGCTGACGAAACTTGTGGTACAGTTGGTGTTCCCTGAATGTGCGGCACACGTGTTCTTGACGTGCCTCTTCCTGCTGTTTGGCGAGTGGTGGATGGTCCTACTGAACGTGCCCCTACTGGGGTACCATGCCTACAGGTACGTTGCAGTGATGCGTATATGTCTCACGAATGAGCTGAGATTTATCAATATTTTGGCCAGATACAACACGAAAACACACTTATACTACGCTTCGGACGCGATCAAGGCCCTAGACTCTCGACGGCAAGAAAGTAACCTGCGCTTCGGGTTCTACCTAATGTGCTTCTTCTACTACGTCTACTCGTGAGTCTCTTCGTCCTATTCTTCGCGTTCTTACTTTAAGGTGGCCTTTACTCAAACAGGATGGTAATTGAGTTGCGTGACAGTACTTAGAACGTTGGACTTCGTGTTTCGCCAGTCTTAGCGTCCTCATATATTGTACATACCCATCTACTCGTAATGCTCGCTGCTCTCGTACTATCGAATCCTCCTCTGCATCGTCAGAAAGCCTTGATCGAAAGAGTTTGCATCCGCCCCGCTGTAAACGGCCCACCGACCGTAAGCGCCGTCACACAGCCGCGGCCGCGCACGCGCGCCTAACCGAATCGTACCTGCGTCCGCCGTCCCCTTTCGCGGCTCTGCCCTGCCCTGCCCTGCTCGACTCATCCACCCGGTCAGCGACCCCTCTCCCCCCCTCCCCTCTCGTACATCGCTATCCGAGCTCGTGTGCAAAAATGCTGGGTGCGTCGCGCTCCTCGTGTGCCTGACGGACGGACGGATGACGCTTTTCGTTCTCGCTTTCGCTCTCGTGTGCGGACAGGGTGGCTGATCTACCTGCTCGCCGTGCTCTGGTCGGCGGGGCTGATGTTCACGTCGGTGTTCTTCGTGCGTACTTCTCTGCTTTTTCTGGTGGGCGGTGGGCGGTGCTGACGCGGACGGGGTCGCTGTCGTCGTCGGGCGGGCGCAGGTGATCATGTTCTCGGACTTGGAGACGGACTACCTCAACCCGATAGACTTTTGTAACAAAATGAACCAGGTGCGTGTATCATTACACGCTAACTGTTGAATTTCGTGCTGAGTGCGCCGCAGTTCGTGCTGCCCGAGGCCGCCGCGCACGCGCTCCTCACCTTCATCTTCCTGCTGAGCGGCCAGTGGCGCGCCGTGCTGCTCAACCTCCCCCTGATCGGCGTGAACGTCAACAAGTGCGTGTCCGTCTCTCGTCTCTCGTCGCGATGTCACGCGCATACCCGTCAACTCGCTTACGCTCCTTGTCCCCGCAGGCTCATGAAGCAGTCGCACATGTACGACGCGACGGAGATCTTCCGCACGATGGGCCGCCAGAAGAACGAGATCTTCTTCAAGCTCGGGTTCTACCTCCTCAGCTTCTTCTACTACCTCTACTGGTGCGTCTCGCGCTCTTCCTTTCCTCCTTCCCCCGTCTTCCCGTCTTCCCGTTGTCCTGTTTTATTCCCTTCCGTTGCACACGGGCTGATGCGGCGCCTAGCATGATCCTGGGGCTTATCGCGGAGGACGCGGCGAACGGCCGGTAGACTGCAATCGCAGGCTGCAGGCTGCGCGCGGAAGGGGAAGAGTCGTCTTATCTTATGAGCGGCCGCACGGCTGCGTGTTACGAACAGAACAGTGCTGTCTCATACCCTTAATGCCTGAATCGACGCTGGATTTGGATATTTAGACTCTAGCGATACGGCGTGGTCGTGGTCGTGTGCCTTCCCCCGACATGCCCCTGGAGGGCCGGAAACGAACATATCCATTCAAGCGTAGGCATAGGTGCGTGTTTCCTCATCACGCCTCTCGGTATACGTTACACGTCTAGCGCGGGCCCCTCGTCGCCGTACAGCGGGTCCCGCCCAAACCACTCAAGCGCGCGGATGCGATCCTCGATTCCTTGCCTATCCTCGTCCCCGCTCCCATAGCACATGTCCCACTGCTCCGCGCCGACGGGGTACGCGCCGACCATCTCGAACTCCCCGCCTCGGTCCTCGAGCAGCCGGTGCCCCACGCCCCCCGGCACGAGCACCGCGTCGCCCGCTTTCGCCTCGAGCGCGACCGCACCGGGGCTGTCCTCGCCCCCAAAGAGGAGGCGCGCGGCCCCGCGCGAGACGACGAGCAGCTCGTGTGTGGTCGAGTGGAAGTGTGTCGTGCGGTACATCGTGGCGCGCCATTGCGGGGCGAGGACGCCGGTGCTGCGGAGGTGCGCCTCAATGGCGGATGCGGAGGGGGTGGGCGCGGGGAAGGCGGCGTGGTAGACGAGGAGGGGGAAGTCCGTGAGGGATGTGTTGGGGAGGGGGGCGTGTCGCGGGATGTGGTGTCGCGAGACTTTGAGCGAGGCGAGGGGCGTGAGTGTCGCTTGTGTGGATGGCAGCTGCGGCTCGGGGTGAGTCTCTTGTCGAGAAGAACTAGGAGACTGTGAGTTCGACACCGCCTCGCCTCGAGTATCATTATATGCACGTCTCGGTGACTGTCGTCGTCTTTTGCAGTAGAAATGGTGTTTTGAGGTTACGTCATACCGTCTCCCAGGGTTTTGTATGTCGGAGGGGAGATCCAGCTCCGTGGCGATCATGATTGCCTCTACGCATGCAAATATTCAACCACAGCACCATGTACAATGTTTTGTATTTCCCAGCTGTAGCGTCGACCTCCGCAATCCTATGCGTGTCCTTGGCTAATGATACCTGCGCCGCCCCCCCTTTCTTCGCATGCAAATATCGTATCGCGGAGTATAGCATCCTCAGCTTCCCAATGTAATATATATATACACATACACCGTGGAGTCCGACTATCCGTTTGAACCCTTCGTTATTCTACAAGTACAGTGTTTTTGTTGTGTTCCACGATCGTCGCCGTCGACTTCCGCGATGATATGCGTGTTCTCCGCTCATAACTACGCCACCTCCCTCGCCATCCTCGCCGCACTCGCCAGCCCCATCGCGCCCGTCGCCGCCGCGTCCTCGATGTACTCCACCCGCCTAAACACGTGCCCTCTTTCTTTCAGCTTCTCCAGCACGAGGTCCCGATACGCGGGCACGCCCACGAGCGAGCCCCCGAAACAAATGACGCCCTCCGCGGCCTTCACGCCGCGCACGGCCCGCGCGTCGTCCCGGAGGAGGATCGCGACGCAGTCCGCGAGCTCGCCGGCGGTCTTGTGCAGGACGGAGAGAGCGAGGGCGTCGTGCGAGGCGAAGGCCGCGGAGAAGACGAGCGGCGCGAGCGAGGAGAGGCGCTTTTCGCGCACCATGCGGGCGTACGCCGGGGTGTCCGAGTCTGCGTCTGCGTCCGTATCGGCGGGTGCGTCTGAGTTGCCGTCGGCGGGCGCGGGCGCGGGGTCGGGGAGGTGGATCGCGGTGAGGAGGTCGAACACGTCCTCCGTGCCGAAACGCGCGAGGACGCGCTCCTCGAGGACGGAGCGCGGCGGCGGCGCGGCCTCGACGGAGGCGACGTCTGCGCGCATGAGCATCTGGCGCACCGCCTCGCGCCCGACGTGGAATCCGCCGCCCTCGTCGCCCAGAATCCAGCCCCACCCGCCCACGCGCCCCATCTCCCTCATCCCACTCGGCGCCTGGGGGTCCTTGGTGTAGCTGACGACGATCCCGCCGGTGCCGGCGATGCACGCGACGGCGCACGCGACGTCGGCGTGCAGCTGGAGGGGCGCGGCGAGCAGCGCGGTGTCGTTGCAGACGGTGACGCCGCCGGCGGGCGGGACGCCGAGGAGCGCGCGCACGCGCGGCGTGAGCTTCGCGACCGCCGCGGGGCTGTCGACGCCCGAGACGCCGAGCCAGGCGGCGGCGAAGAGCGGGGTCGCGGGCGGCGGGGGGAGCGCGACGGGCGTGGGGGATGGGGGCGCGGTGCAGGCCTGGAGCGCGCGCGAGACGGTGTCGCGGACGGCGAGGAGGAAGGCGTCGATGCCGAGGTAGGCGAAGTTGGAGGGCCCGCCGAGCGCGCGGGCGAGGATGTGCCCGTCGGCGTCCGCGATGGCGGCGGCGGTCTTCGAGCCGCCGCAGTCGACGCACAGGTAGAGCGACATCCGCGTTTGTGGGCTGGTCGTTGTCCTGGGTCTGCTCCTGGTTGTTGTCTTGGTCTTAGTGGATGGAGGGGCGTGCGCTGGGCAGCAGGACGAGGGCTGAGGTCGCTTATAAGAGTGCAGACGACAGGCAAAGAGGCATGTGGGCGCGAAGGGTTATCGCGTCGCGGACTGATGCCGCATGATAAATGGCTGCACACCGCCGGGCGTCGTGCGCGCTGAGCTGCCTAGGCTCCTCGCCGCGACGCACGACGACGAGCAGCTCCGTACGACGACATGGCCGTACCGAAGGAAGAGGGCCCGACGCCCTGCCCGATCCCCGCCTCTCTCTCTTCGAAGTCGTCCCTCGGCGTCTCCCGACTCTTCTCTCCCGCCTCGGAGTCTTCCCACGCCCTGCCCTAAACTCGGCCCTATAAAACGCTTCGCGCCCATTTTCGCTTTTTTCTTCGTGCGGCGACACGGCCATGACCTTCCCCATGTTGCTCATGACTGCGTCTCTGATTTCCTATGACGAGGGCTACGCGGTCGTTCGAGTGTCAGGCCGTGTCAAGAGGAACGCGGACGTCTTAGCACCCGCTGTCGTCTCTTCGAACTTGCGACGGAGGGAGGATGGGTCGGTGGTCCCCGACATGCTTTCTGGTCGTTTTGTGGTTGTACTCAACAGTCTGAGAATAACATATTTTTCTGAACAATCTCAACCATGTGTGTGATGTGAATAGCGCAAGAAACGCAGCAGCGACTAGTGAGCATTTTAGGGTCCTCGTATGGTACATTACAACGCAATGTGGTATGCTGTTAGATGGCGTGTTCATATCGATATAGATCTGTCCGTTCCATTCATAGTCCATAGTCCAACGTCGCACCGTCCACCGTCTCTGTCGTGCAATGTCCGACGTCCGACGCCCGGCCACGCCGTGGTGGCAGTGGCCAGACGCGAATAAACCTCAGGCCTCGACGTCCGCCGCAGTCATGAACCACGGCCCACGACCCATGGCGTCATCGACTCATTAAACCACGTTCACAGTGATGTTCTTCACCTCAAACAGGTTGAACGGGCCCGCCTGTGGAACAACGATCCGCGTCAGCATATCCATAGACTAAAAGTAGCTGGGAGACCCACCCCGGTGAGCGACCAATGGCTCAGCGTGAGCGCCGCCGCGCCCTTCGGCACGTTCGCGGGGACGTTCACCGTGAAGTTCTGGTGCGGCGGGAGGCCGACGGGGCCCTGGAACTGCGGGTCGAACGCGCCGAGGTAGAGCGTGCGCCCGAGGTCCTCCGAGGCGTCGAAGCCGTCGCAGGTGCCGTCGGGCGCGTGGCCCGCGCAGGATTGGAGCGAGAGCACGATGGAGACCTCGGTCGAGCCCGTGAGGGTGTCCTACATAGACGCAGACAGAGGCGGGTGTTAGTAGGTGAGCGTTAGGGGAAAGGGAGGGGAAAGAGGACATACGGGACGGGTGACCATGACGGTCATGTTCTGCCCCGCGGGGAGGCTGGTGTTGGCGTAGGGCCAGCCGATGAACGCGCTCTGTGCGAACGCGGAGCCGACGAGGGCGGTGAGCGCGAAGAGGAACTTCATCGTTGCTGCAGAGGTTTTGGGCGGGGGTGGGGTGGGGTGGGTAAGTAGCAGGTAAGCAGGTAGCGAGCGGGAGAAACGCAGGGGTTGGAGGTCGCTGGTTGGAGGGATGGGGACTGTGGCCACTCTACCCCACCCCAGCTTATATACGCCCGCGGCGTCCAGAGCCCTGAGCCGAGCGGCCAGGACAGCACAGCGGTGGCGCATTCAAACACGAAACCGGGCGCGGAGCGTCCGAGAATGGCATCCGTCATCGACCGCTCGGCCAGTTTCGCCCGCGGGGAGGTGCGCGGGCTGCTACTGGATCGCTATTGCGGTGCTGCAGGTGAGGCAGAACCTGCGCAGGAATGATGCTGATGCTATACGCTTGTTGGAAGCTGGGATGGGGAAGTTGGGACTTGGGCGGGTCTATGGACCATTGCGTAATGGGCGTGCTCGCCTGAGCCTGAGTCCGTGATCGTGCTTCGTGGTTCGCGGAGACCTGGGCTAGCCAACGGCAGCGTCGCAAACAAGCTCAACGCCTCCCAGAGCCTTGTTCGGCGGTGCAATGATGAACTTGTCTGTAGATGAAGATGAAGATGTCGTTGAAGATGCGAGACCATGGTCGCCGTGAGCTCGAGTGAGGCGCCGCGGCGGGCCGGCGCGGGGGACGCCATCACTGTGCACTGATCCGCCTCGGAGATCATTACAGCACCCAACGCCTCCCTGGTCCGGATTCTCGACTCCCAGCACGGCTTCTGCTCCCCAACTGTACACTGCACCGCGTAACTTAACGGCAGCGGCCCAGGGCCTCTCTCTCCATCCACGAGCACGAGCACGACCTCGTTTGCCTGCGTCATATTCAAGGCATGCGTATGTATACGAAGGCTGCGCTGCTGATCCCGTCATGATCCACACTAACACTCGACGCTCCTTCCAAAAATACAGGAAATACAGTAATGTGCCGGTGAACGTTTGAACGACGACGGCGGATGACAGGATGCGGCGGCACAGCCCCCGCACGCGCACCTCGCACGACGCACGGACGCGTTCTTGCGTCTTCGTATTCGGCATTCAACATCCAGGAACCTCCGCCCAAAGCCTCGTCCGCCCGCTCGTTCCCGCCGGCCGTACCGTACGCACCAGGACTTGCCCGCCGTCCAATCGCCCGCGACGCCTGCACGGACATAAGCGTTTTAGGCCCTAAAGCGGCCGGCCCAAGGGTCCAGGTCCCCTCGCCGCATCGCGAACCGTCGGTCGAATCCCTGAGCTTCGAGCCGTCGAACCTGCAAAGCTTAAACGTGCACATTGAATACGCGCCCGGCCCTCTGGGTGGCCACTGGCTGGGTGGTCCGTATGAAGTCGGTGATTCGTCGCCCGCCGCTCGTGGGTCTGAATCGTAGGCCGTTCCCGACTGGACCGTTCGCGGCCCCTGCAGTTCGCGAATGTGCTGTAGTGTGTGTATGCGTGGGACCGCGGGAGCGTTGACCGGGGAGGTGCACCGCGGCCGTGTAGCGGTCTTCGATCCTGTACGTCGATGCGCCGTCGCTTCTGAAGCTTGACCCATGCGCTGCGCTCATCTACCCCTAGAAGAGCATCGAACCGGTCGCCGTCGAATATCGCGAGTTTGCAAAGGCTGGACTTGTACACATCGAATGCGCCCTCGGCGCTCTGGCGTCTGGATGATGACTGAATCTCCCATGGATCCTTGACGCTGCCAGGCACGCTCGCTGTAGGTGCGCCGTACTGTACGTACTGCTCAGCTGCAGTGTATGTGTACGTGCGATCGCGGGAGCGTTGACCGGGGCGGTGCGCCGTGTATCTGTATTCTCGATACCGTACATCGCCAACTCGATGCGTCGGTGTGAATATGACGAAGGCGGGACTGGATACAGGGCAGTGAAGTCGAAGTCTGGCTCACATGGCGCATTCATCTTCCAGGGCGCTGAACTTCATTTGGGCACACCCCGTCGTCTTCGCCGACGTGATGGATGTGCTTGTTCGCCTGTCCGCCCCTGTTCCTGAACTGGGTTTGGAGGCCTCCGAGCCTTGCCTGGATGTCTATGAGAACGCTCATGTGGTCTTCATCTTAGCCCCCGTCCTCTTTGAATCTCCTCTACGTGATGGAAACGGACGTCGCTGTCCTCCGGGCCCCGGGTCCACGTCGGTCTGAAGGCTGCATCGTGATTCATGGTCCAGACTTCAGGCCCCCATGTCCACAAGCCTCAAGACTGAAGCTTGGAGGATACGGTGCCCTGACTCCCCGACTCGGATGCATGGATCCGTATGTACATATGCGCGGATGCGAGCCATCTACGATCTAGTACCACGCACGTTCGCGTTCGCGCGCTGACCGTTGGCGATGCACATTGCACACTGTGACTTTACGGTGCGTCCCTGCTCCGAAAGCATGAACTGAAGCCCGAGTCTCCATCATCCTCCGACGCGCAGACAGATCCGTCCCCCGTCGGACTCGGGACAACAGAGGCAGGCACGACGAGCATGTGGACGTCCCCGCCGCAAGAATGCACCATGCACGTTGCGCTGTAGGCCCAACGCTCATCATTCCGCTCGTCTCGCTAAACAAGCCGCATCGGGTGTGGGCGTAGGTGGCGGTGGCGGTGGCGGCGTCCCATATCGCATTCCGTATCTGAGTCTCGCATCCCCCATCTCGCTAGTCCCTGAACCCAACCCCACACTGGGGGCAAGCGCGAGCGCGAGCTCTGTATCGGAGCCGGGTCCTGGGGACGCTAGCACGGCGTGGTGACGCACCATAAGTGCTAGTGCTCGTGCTAGTGGCCAAGACTAGTGTCTGGTGTTCGTAGTGCTCGTATGCTTGTGTGCACTGTGGGCGGATTGGGTTCGTTCGAGATGGAGGTGGAGTAGCGAGCGTCTCGTGGGCGTCGGGCACTGTACCGGGTCTCTGAACGACGTGGCCGAGGTCCCCGTGAGCTATTGGACTATCGCTAGAATGCTTAGTTGATAGTGAGCGACGTTGTATATATTATCTATCTTGAACAGCTGCTGTTGCTGTACCGGGACGTCGGATGTCGACTATAACTTCAATTAAATACCAATAACGATAAGCCTGCTGGTACTGATAGGTGCCTGTCTCTGTCGTATACCCGTCATTGTCGCCATCTCAGCCGTTGATGCCACAGACCATCTCCGACCTCCCCGCGCATACATGTAGTCCGTTTGATCCTTCAAGATTCTCTTCCAAGGAAGGTCACGCTTCCACTGTTCCAGTATCTATCATGGTACTGTGCGCGATGCGAGGGTCTCTGAGCGCAGACAAGTCCGCTTTCCTCGTAAGGTTAACAGGTCGTGATATGATCAGCCTTGCCAGTTTGTAGCCGTGCTTTGCGCGATCGCGCAAGGCCTCGAGGACCGAGGGGATCAAGTCGCCTCGGAGGACCTTGTCAGGTTTGTTGCGGAACGTACAAAAAACCAGTTTCAGCGTCTTCAGCGTCGGGAATAAGAACGCACGAGCACTGCTGCGTGTTTCTCTGCCAGAGGGAGTTGCAGACGCTGTCGACGTTGAGGATTGGGATAGTGGGGTAGACATGACGGAGAGAACGGCCTCGGTGGTCTTGTTACCGGTTAGGATTAGCTCGTTCAACTTCGGCAAGGTGCGATGTCGGAAGGCTGCCATCCATGCCTCGCGGTCGACGTCATTGTCGTATAGATCCAAGACGACTACTTGTGAAAGATCGAGGTAGTTGAAGACGTGTTTGTATCCCTCGGGCTTAGGCATCTCATAGGTCAGATCGAAGTGGCGGGTCGCGATGTGTCTGTTGGAGGCATCCCCGTTGCGCGCGGGGACATCTGACATCAGGTTGACTTCCACCAACGTTTCAAACGAGCCTAGTACTTCTATGACGCATGGAGGGGCTGCTGGTGCGGCCTTGGGTTCGGTGGATACGCGTGCTTTCGACAGAATCCGGGACAAGACGTGTTCATCGAAGTCTGCGGGCTCTATGGTTTCGCCCATCCTATCCATGCCTATGGTCAACATGATCATCGTGTCCACTGGGTAGTCGAGACAGTCGAAGAAATGTGCGATGTCGGGTGAGCGAAATGGTGTTTCTATAGCGAGGGATTGCAAACTGGGAAGAGAGATTGTATGGCATCCGGGTGGAAGTCTCTGTATGAGAGAAGGCCCGCGGGGTCGAATCGCTCCGAAGAGCACTAGACGTTGAAGTAATGGCAAGCGTTCAAGAGCTTTGATCAGTTCGCTTGCATGGGCGGGAGAAAACGAGATGTTGAGAGTGGTTAAGGTAGGGCGAATGAAAGTGTCCAGGAGCGATATCGACCCATTCTCGATTGTGAGGGAGTGCAGCCGTGGTAGATACATTTTGGCTAGCCCGGGGACGCTGGATACGTTTCTACCTGTAGACCTCAGGATCAAAGACTCCATTAAGGGTGCTTGCAATTCTTGTCCACTCTCAAACGCTTTCTCGGTCGCCCGTGTCACAAACCACTGGAAGGTGCGGAGCCGTGGAAATACTGGGAGGAGAGCACCCAAGGTCTTCGGGGCGTAGTACTCTCTTCGGGGCGTCGTAAACGACTCTTGGCCCGCAAACACGTCCAACGGAAGACTTCCGGAGCGCGCAAGCGCAAGGGTAACAAACGGTTCGCAGCGGAGCTCGATGCGGGTCCACAACGAGGGCTCCCCAAGCGCGACACTTCGCCAGCGGCGGCAGACGTGAAGAACGACGAGCCATCCGCACATGGAAGACTCGTAGGTAGCGATGTCTAATCCGGGCATGACGTATACCTCTTGCTCGCTGGAGGCCCAGTAGTCATCGACGAATGCTCGGAAGATGAGAGAGAGAAGCTCGGTGGGGAGACGGGAGATGGGTGCCAGGGTGTTGTACTGCGACCGCAGGACCTGCTTGGCGCATTGGATCCGAAAAACTTCGCGGCTGTACTGGAGCGAAAGGGCAGTCAGCGCCCTGTCATGTTCGTCTAATGCTTGCAGAACGGCCGCTCTGCTCGCTGAAGTCTGCGTGTTTTCGCCCGCGACCGATACGACATTGCTGTTCATTTCTTTGAGGTAAAAAGGTAACCCATCAGTCGTATTCTCTGTGATGCGCACAAATCGCTCGCCTGAAATTGCTCGCGTCTGGCCGGTTACCCGGGATGCGAGAGTGAGAAGAGAAAGAGTGAAAAAGCGCAAGAAAAGACGGCTTGTCGGGCCCATCAACTGACGGCGTCTACTCAAACCAAGCGGCCTGGCGGCCCGGGCAGTAGGACGGACGAGCGAGCCTCAGCGAAACCCGGAGAAGTCTTGCCCAACCGCCGGGAGCTGCCAGCTTTCGTGCATCTCGGTACCATACATTCCTCGTCGACTAGGAGGAATAATGTCGTCAAAGTCGCAGTCCTGTAACAAAGGATAATATTGTAGCTATCTAACCCATACTAACCCATGTTACCTGATCCAGCGACACACTTGAAGACTTCAGTCGTCCATGCTATCGTTGTCTGGCACCCCGTGTCTACGCTTTGAGTTCAAAATCGCTCTCATCCACTTCTTCGTCATCTTCGGAAGAAGACCACGGTTCCTCCTCCCCGGGACCTATTTCGACGACATCCGCGATTCGAGGGTCTCTGAGGGCGGCCAAGTCCTCTTCCCTAGTAAGATTGATAGGATGATGTATGATGAGCTTCTCGACTTTGTAGCCGTGTTTCGAACGAGTGCGCAACATCTTCACAATCAAGGGGAGCGCATCATATCGGAGAGTCTTTCGGGGTTTGAGGCGAAATACGCAAAACCGTAAAGTCAGCGTTTTCAGCGTCGGAAATAAGAATGAGTGAGCGTGGTCGCCGTCGTGCGTTGAATTGATTGCGGATAATGCTTGTAAGGACGTGTCGGGCGCAGCAGTAATGACCGGCATGAACTCTGTGATGGCTGTCAGACCGGTCAAGATCAAATCGCGCAACATAGGCAGTGCGCGATGTCGGAATATGGATATCCACTCCTCGGTGTCAGTAGCCTCGTCCTCGATGTCTAGCACGATGGCTTTCGATACATTGAGGAGCGTAAAGAAGTGTGGAAGCGCCTCATGCTTTGTGGTTGCGATAGCTAGCTCCAATCGTGGTACTTTGGCAGCAGGCGTGACGGCAGATCCCATATCGGAAGGACGAAGGGCTGACCAGAGGACAACGTTCAATGAGGGCGCATATGCGGACGTTATTTTTATGACACGTGGGGTGGCCATCCGGTCTGCTTGAGAGACGAGTGCTTTGGACATCAAAAGAGACAAAACCCGCTCGATATCGCGAGTTTGGAGACTGAGAGCTTCGTCACGGATCGACAAGAACCTGATCTGAGTGTACTCGGGGAAATCAAGGCAACCGAGGAGATGCGCGACTTCCAAGGCGTGCAAGCGCGATTCGAACCAAACCAATTTTAAGTGTGGAAGGGGGATTCTACGACACCAAGGCGGGCTGTATAGTCCTGCGGAAACGGGAGTACGACCGGCCTCTTTAAATCCTGAGAGCTTCAGACATCGAAGTAATGGAAGTTGTTCAAGGACTTGTACTAACGCGCTCGGTGTGAGAGCAGGAAAGAATGTAACATTGAGGTTTGTGAGAGTGGGCCGAATGAATGACGCTAGCAGTGTCGATGACGCGTTTTCGATCGTGAGGTCGGTTAGATGCGGGAGTTCCATTGTGGGGAAGGTTGGTATGCGAGTGAGGGTATGGGGCCGACTTCGACCGTTCATCAGCAACGTTAATTTCTCCAATATTGGTGCTTGTAGCTCCAGTTCACGACGACGCAATATAAATAATGCAGACTTGAGGTTAGGATCTGAAAACCGAAACTGAGCAATGCGGAGCCGTGAAAACACCGGAAGCAGAGAGCGAGTCAGGATTTCGAATTCGTACGGTGAATTCGGCTCAGAGCGGTGTCGTCCAGCAAAAACTTCCAACGGCATATCTCCAGAATGTTTGAGAGCAAGATCTACATACGGCTGGCAGCCAAGTTCGATGCGAGTCCACAGCGAGGGAGTGCCCAGTGCGACACTGCGCCAATGTTGGCAAACCTGTAGGAGAACGAGCCATCCACACATGGAAGTGGTATATATTTGCGCTCGGACTCCAACCGTGTACTGAGAGTTGTGGTTTTCAGCGACCCAGTAATTGTCGACATATGCCTGGAAGACAAGAGAAAGAACCTCGGTAGGAAGCCGCGAGATAGCAGCTAAGGCGTTGAATTGTGTACGCAGAGACCGCTTGGCACCTCGAATGCGCAGGATCTCTTTATTGTGATGATTTAGTTGAGCATTGAGCACTCTGTCTTGTTCTTGCAATGCTTGCAGGGCAGCTGCTCTGTTTGTCGAAGCAGCGTCCTCGTGCGCGGCCTCAATATTTGCACTTTTGAACAGTAAATTCATATGCGTTCTCTAATTCCTCTCGGCACTTAGGGTCGATGAGACGCACCTGGAGACGTCCATGACCAAATCGTAGAAGATGATAGCTGAGGCGAAGGATGTATGCGCATGCTCCCATCCCGACGCGTGTGCGCCGGCGTCTACACGATCAAGCGGGCCAGCGGCGGGATCGAATCAACGACGCGACTTACCCAAGCTCAACTTGCACTGCTTTGAACATTCCGAGCAGTGAGCACGAAAGTTGCAGCAAGAGACGACGAGGTCGAATGCGCCTCACTGTGATCCAAAGCTACCATGGCATCAGTGACAGCCTCGGCGTTGCTCGACTCTCAAGCTGCGCTCCTCGAAGAAGCGGCTGAAGCACTCCCGCACTCCTTTTCTCAATGCACTTACCACCTCGGATATATACGACAGGCAGTCTATCTATGCCATACATGCGGCGAGAAACGCGGAATCTGCTCCGCATGCTCAATTGCGTGCCACACCGACCACGAGCAACTCGAACTTTTCCCCAAACGCAAATTCCGCTGTGACTGCCCAACGCGTGTCCTCGCACACGCGTGTGCCCTGCACACCCCTGTGGAGGAGGAGAATACGCAAAACCATTACAGCCACAACTTTTCGGGAAATTTCTGTCGGTGTGGGAGAGCATATGACGCGAAGGTCGAACGAGAGACGATGATCCAGTGTTTGTCTTGTGAGGTACGCTAGGCTATTTCCTTCCAGAGCTAACTTCATGTGTGTTTGCACACAGGACTGGTTCCATGAATCATGCCTCAATCTCCGCGAGCAACCCGTATCTCGCGAACCAACCCCTACAGCGCAGGTCAAGCCAGAGGAACCAGCTGAAGACGACGATGCACGCTCTGAGGCATCTTCGTCGGGCCTACCGCCACCTCTCATCGGCGCGTCCGCATACGAGGCTCTCGTCTGCGCGTCGTGTGTGCAAAAAATCGATACGCTCAAGCGGTACGCGGGCACTCCGGGCGTGCTCATGGTTGCGCGCGATGATGCAGAGAGCGCGTGGAAAGTGGTAGACTCCGTAACAGAGGCTATCAAGAACGAACGGGAGCACTTAGACGTCGACTTCGGCCCACCTATCAAGACAGAACCTACAGACGCAGACATCAAAATTGAGCAGAATGGCGATGCTGCAGTAGGGAACAAGAGACCGCACCCGGATGATACTGCAGACACTCCGGACGCGAAGCGTCATCGACTGGGCGACGATACTCTCGCTGGATCCTCCCCTTTGGACAACAATAACAAAATCTGCTTATCACCTCCGACGAATCCCTTAGCTCAGCGCATATTGAATGGCGCAACCTCGCTGGGTGCTGGCGATGTGTTCTTAACGGACGGGTTTAGAGATCGCTGGTGCAAGTGCTCCGACGTAAGCATATCCTCTTACATGCTCAGACTTGGGTAACGATTGACGGGGCACGTGGGTGACAGTGTCTGCCCTCATTGCAAGCCAATTCGTTCTTACTAGAGGAAGAAGAAACCTATGAACCTCCTGACGACCCTGATGTTGGTAAGTAGCTGTTAGAGCAATCTACGGAATCGTGGACGTGGCTAATGCGCACATATAGGTATTTCTCTGGAAGAGCTCGGCCTCCGCGCCCTCCAGCGCATCCCACGCGATCGTGCCATTGACGGGATCCACGCATTTAACGAGCTGAGGTATGTAGCGCTATTGGATCTCATGTCATATACCCGTTGGCTCAACACGACTCTCTTCTTCTTCAGAGACCAACTGATGGCGCACTTACGCCCGTTTGCGGAGCAAGGACAGGTCGTAACGGAGTCCGATATCAAGCAGTTTTTCGAGAGCAAAATCCAGAATGGGCAGTGACATGTCAAGGAGATCGCCTGCTTCCCATTAAATGCATCTATATCCAGTTTTCTAAGGGAATGGCTAGGCGTGCTCTCCCTTCCAAATTGCATCGTTCGCTGTCTCCAGTGGTGTGTACATACTGTTGATTCGCTCTGCTGTTTGATAAACACCAAATTTCCAGATGTAGACCTTGCTTATATCCAATTGTGAAATGAAAGTTGCTGCACGGGTTCTGAGAGGGTGAGACTGAGGAGATAATGGGCGGATCGAAGATATGGTTAGTCTCTCCTTGCAATTGGTCTACCTGCGCTATCCCGACTGATGACCTGGGCTTGCGAACAGACTCTTGCACCATAGCATAGCGAGGTTGTCTGACGTCCTATTGAACGCGGGTTGTCAGACGAGGAAGTTTCATACCAAGTTCTCACAGTAAAGTTGAAGCGGAGACAGTAATCCGAGCCCAAGCAGCGTGGCGCGCTCTTTTGACACGAGGTTGAGGTTGGCTTTTCGTCTCCCAGTGGCAAGCTTGACTCTGACGGTAGCATTGCCAACACCAAGCACCATATCATGGCTGCTTCACCTGTTGTTCTTGGGATTTCTAGCCCCACTCCGCCTCCGATGCATAGTCTTCCGGAGTGTGCTGAACATCTTTTGACCGGGTTCGCCGCTTTGACAAAAGCGAGTACGGACATACAGTGCAAGTAGGTGTTATTAGCTATTGAATCAATGGTTGTCATTAACGACATCGATTCGCAGGGTTTTGGCAGACTTTGACGTACGTTTTCTATTCATGCTACGTGAAGTCTACAATGCTCAGTAACGATGATATAGCTATCCACGATCGATGCCCAGTTGAGCGAGGCGTTACGGCATGTTCGGTACCTCCGCAACGCGGTTCAACCCGTCATGCAGCTCCCTGTGGAGATTCTCGCTCGAATATTTTCCTTCGTGCAACTGGACCATAAACGCCGACGCGAATACGGCCATGGATACCACTGGGACTACAGGAAGATGTATAAGTGGTTATCTATCCGGCTGGTATGTAAGCACTGGGAGAAGATTGCGGTATCAACTCCATCGTTATGGAGCCGCATCTTCTTGTGCGACAGCCACATCAATACGCTCGAACATGCTGTGTTGTCTGCCACTGGCTTTCAATTTCGTCAACAGCTCTTGCGGCTCTTCCTACAGCGCTCTGGACAGTTGTTCCTCACTCTGCATCTCGGTGAACTAATAGTCAAGACCAAGTGTCTCAACCACCATCTTCAAGATATCAGGTCACATCTACCACGCGTTCAAAGTCTAATGATTACGGCTGAGACATTGCCGTACCGGCGACTCACGGAACTATTATCCAACAACGCGGCTCCTAATTTACAGGCATTAGTATATCTCGCCTCTGAGGACGGAGATCAGCCTCTTCTGTTTCGTGGAGAAGCACCTGCACTCCAGTCGCTATCCGTGTTTTGTCACAAACAATTTCATTCAGCGAACGTGAGAAATCTTAGGCAGCTACACCTCACATATTGCATCCACGCGTTCGGACATTTGCTGAATCTCTTCGAGCTGACACCGCTATTGGAAGATCTCATGTTCACCGAATTCGGGTCCATGGGGCTCAGGAAATCCGATCCGGACTATCAATCCGAATCTCGGTCTACAAGCACGTCCCCAGTACTTGCCAGATTGCCTAAGCTGAAGCGGCTCGCGTTCGTCAAGACCGACTGCGATGAAATCGATAGCCTCCTGAGGCATATCTCGTTCAACAAACCCATATTCCTTGCCATCCAACATCAATTGGATTGCCTCGGGGAGCGTTCAGACACGGTCCAGTCCCTCGCTCAGCTGACGCAAAATACCCTCAAGCCCTACCTCAGCCCTGTGGACAAGGTTTTGACCAAACTTCACTACTACAACGATGACAGGCTTGCACCTCAGCGATTCTCGCTACACGTGGCCAACAACTCATTCGCAATGCGAGTCGACATCGACTTCACCCACCCGCAACACAGGTCTAAATACCGCCAGTTTTCCTCTGAGTTGGCTCCGGACCTCCTTGCACCTGCACCGGAAGTTTGGATAGACAGGTGGTGCCCTGCGGGGACAGAGCTGCGCTCAAGCTCATACGAAGAGGCGTTTTCTGACACTGGCGAATATCACGCCTTCGTGTTCTCGTCTTGCGGAAATCTCGAGAATCAGCAAGTAAAAAAGTTGTTTTGTTACGGCGAGGCTCATCAGGGCTTGCTGGTTGGCTTGACACCAGACGAATGGCTGCCGAAGCCGGCTCCCATGTTGCGTGAGCTCCACATTCTCACTCCTCCCCCCGCTGAACTCGCATGTCTCGAGAACATGGAGAAGATGCTCCGAGCCCGACAAGCGGCACAGTTACCATCGATCGCCCTCTACTTCTATCTGCCTCTCGAAGGATTTCCGGATGATGAGTTATCGGCGTGGAAGGACGCGTTCGCGCAATGGGAAGCATGGGCGCCGACGAAATTGGAACCTCTGACGAAGAAGGTGGAATTTGTGCGTACGCAGAATCTGCCACACATGGAGGTTCCGTCGTTCTGTACCGAACAAAGCGAAGGGATTTGGAAGTGGCCAACTATGTGGGACAACTGGTACGCATCACCATTTTCTGAGTTCAATATACGAGGTGATCCATATCGCCATACAGACCCTTTTGTGACAATATAGCGGCAATGTTCGAAGGGCGGCACCGCACAACCCATCCATATTTTCCATCATGCAGACAGGTCGTGACGGAATCCGATGTCACGTAGTTCTTCGAGACCAAAATCAAGGACGACCAGTAACACGCCGAGGCTGATACCTGATTCTCGTCGAAAGCATTAGTATCCGCCGTTTTGAGGGAAGGACTAGGCATGTCACTCTCCTTGCATTGTATTTCCGGTTGCCTCCGGTGATGTGTACATACTGTCAGTTCATTCTGTCGTTTGACGAAGTTCACTAGCTGTGGATGTCGCTCTGATACCCGTTGGAAACCGTAAGAATCGTTGTCCGACACGGTGGAATGACACGGTCACCGGGACATATTGCTGATTCCTCCTTGTACTATCATTACTCATAGAATGCATCCGCGGTATGATTTTTTTTCTCAGTCGCAAAAATCCTAAGGAAAGTACGCTGCCCATCAATACGAGTCGTCGAATGCGTACTGACTTCGTGAGTCAGAGGGCGCCATGATCCACCAGATTAAAGTTGGAGCGGAGATAGTGATCCGAGCTCAAGCAGCGTGGCGCACTCTGTCGTGCTGTGCGACGTGATCAACGTTCGTTATCCGTCTTCCAGTGGCGAGCTTGGCTATTCATCCTGATAGTCACACTATTAGCATCGAACATCGTATCATGGCTTCGTCTCAAGTTGCTCTTGGATTCTCTGACCCCACTTCGCCTTCGGCGCGTAGTCTTGCGAGCTGGGCTGAATGCCTCGCGATCGGATTCACTACCTTGGCAAAAGCGAGTGCGGGCATACAGAACAAGTAAGCGTCACTGCTCACTGAATATTGAGCCTCATGTCATTATTGATGGCGCCGATCTTAGGATTTTGGCAGACCTTGACGTACGTATCCATCCATAGTACGTTCAGGCTACAAAACTGAGCCATCACCAGCTGTCGGTGGTTGACGGTCAACTAAGCAAGGCATTGGGGCATATTCGTTATTTCCGCAATGAGGTTCAGCCCGCCGTGCGACTACCTGCGGAGATCCTTACCCGTATCTTCCAACACACGCAGCCGGATTTCATGGCACGTCGCGAATACCTCCGTGAAGAGTGGTTGCAATTCGAATCGATGCATCATTGGCTATCCATCCGTCTAGTATGTAAGCACTGGTGTGATGTTGTGATGTCTACGCCATCATTATGGTCCACCATCCTCCTGGGAGACAAAAATCCTAAGGATTCAGAACCAGCGAATATTCCTGGACGTCTACAGCTCCTCCGGATGTTTTTACAGCACTCCCGACGAGTACCCTTGTCGGTCTACATAGGTGATGTGGCAGCCAGCCAAGTTAGTTTCGACGGACATTATGACGAAATCGAAGCACATCTACCACGTCTTCGGGAGCTAGTGATTGATGCTTATGATTTCCACCCAAGTTGGCGCCTCGAGGAGTTGTTGGTCAATAACCCGGCCCCCAACCTACAGGCATTGGTATATCTCGTCGCTGAAGACAGCGACCCTTTGCCTCTTTTATTTCGTGAAGGCGCATCTGCACTACAATCTCTAACCGTGCGATGTCGCTCGGGATTCCAGCCGGTTAATGTCAAGAACCTTAGACAATTGCATCTCATGTGGGGCAGCGGGATGCTAGGTTCTTTGTTGGACCTGCTTGACATGACGCCGCTTCTGGAAGATCTCATGTTCACCCGTTTTTACTTCCGCGACGAAAACACAGTGGAATTGCATTCGTCTTCTACTAGCCCACCTTCACGGCTGATCAGCCTACCAAAGCTCAAGAAACTCGCCTTTGAGTATACAAACTGCAGAACCATCAACCGTGTACTGAGACATATGTCTCTCCCCCCGACTACATTCTTTCATTGTCGGCTTGGGTTCGAATACATATCGGACCCCCTACTCAGTCTGTTACTGCAGGATGCACTCAAGCCCTATCTCACATCAGTCAATAAAATACTGTGTCAACTACATTACTGCACCGACGAGAAGCCCATATATCAACGACTCTCGTTGCATGCGGCCTGCGACTCTTTCGCAATGCGAGTCGAGACTGATTTCTCTTATCCGACAAATGGATTCTCCAGCACCAGTGCAGCTCGATTAGCCCCAGAATTGCTTTCTCCTGCTCGGGAGGTTTGGATAGACAGGTGGCCTCCTTACAAATCGGAGTATCCGCATACAGTGGCACAATCGTCTATAGACTTGACGGTGCATCGCAATCTCGCGTACTCGTCTTGTGGAGAGCTCTATGACCAGCAAGTCACAACATTGTATTGTTATGGAGAAGCCTACATGGGCTGGCTTGTAGGCCTAACCCCGAAGGACAAACAACCCTGCCCAGCTCGCATGCTACGCGAGCTACATATCCTCACACCCCTTTCGAAGGAAACCCAGTGCTTGGAGAGTATGGAGAAGATGCTTCGAGCCCGGCAGGCGGCGGGCACACCTTCGCTCGCCGTCTATTTCTATCTACCCCTCTCAGGATTCTTTGAGGATGAGTTATCTACGTGGAAGGACGCGTTCGAGCAGTGGAAGGAATGGGCACCGACGAAATTGGAACCTCTAGCGGAAAGGGTGGAGTTCGTGCGCACGCACAGGCTGCCGCGTATGGAAGTTCCGCCGTTTTGCACCGAGCAGAGCACAGGGTACTGGAGGTGGCCCACAATGTGGGATAATTAGTACGTGTATCCATCGTCGGAACGCTTACTGAAGAGGTGACTGACAACTCCGCAGAATCACTGGCGATGCCCCTTGACGATGACTGGTGGCGTCCGTGGAAGCTTGCTTCACAACCCACCGGGTCGCTCCGTATCTGTCTATAAAAATCATAGCTGTCAGTATCTGCGCTTTGTGTTATATTGGCTTTGCGCTACAGAGAACACTGCCAGTGGTTAGCATATACGTACTCTTGATATTCTTGATTACTGGTCCTCGGTTCCTTGTTCGTCGAAGTAATCGAAACAATAATGCTGCGGCTTGTCCCTCGATGCGTATTTGCACAACTTTGAACCGCATATCACAAGACCGGCCCGTACAAAATCTCGTATCTTGTTCGTTTCTTTCCCAACGTCGTGACCATTGAATCCACATGTCAGCTTATCTACGTACTTCGAATAATATCGATCACTTGTTTTCGTATGTTCTTAAGGAACCTTGAGTCCGTCTACCACTACAGCGATCAGTCCGGCTTGCGAAATTATCACCCAGGAAGCGTTTCACTGAATCTTCGCCGCGCACCTATTAGCTGATCACGAACTCGGTACGTCAAGAAAGCGCTCTTTCTCCTGCGTGAGGTCCGGAAGGGAAGCAATATGATAAGGTTCCAATGGCGGTTTGACTGACTGCACCTAGATGTATTGGTAAGTAGGATGTGAGGAATCGAGCAGTCGTTCCCTGTCCGCTCCGGCAAAAGCAAGAAACGGCATGCGCTCACCGCGGCCCTCGAACGTCTTTCCTTCGCGCACAAATTCCTGCAGAACAGATAGACTTTAATCGTCCTCCATCTCAATCCCTGATCGTATATCGGTTAGTACACGCGCCTGTCATTAAAATGTCCGCGCGAGAGTAGGGTTCGACTCCCTATCAGGGAGGCTTTTGCCGATGGCTCCGTGAGTGCTCAGAATGGCGCATAGCGCCGCCTTGTTTTTACTTTTTTTTTTTGGAAGAGCGCGTCGTATGTGAACGACTAGCGGGCCCACAACCGCACTCGGACGGCCTGAGCCTGCACGCTAGATAGTGGTGGACGGCCACCGCGCTAACCAGGGGAAAAATGCATTTACGCACGCCAGGAGGGCAGTGTGGGACTCGGGCCGCCCGTTGAACGGATTCATTCGGGCGGCTCCATACCCACTAAAACCCCAGGGGTATTGATCCAGTCGTCCGGTAGTGTGTCGTTGTCACGGAGGGTACCGTCCCATGTGCGGAGGACGAGGTCGCGTGGAATTGCCTGGCTACCATAGCGCCACGCGCTCGTCATAATGCGATCAAGTGCGAGGCGCGAGTTAATCGTGAACAGCCACCGGCGCGAGATTTCTTTTACAGTGTGCCACCGTTGGACGGCATCTCCGAACTCTATGCGTCTTTCACATCGCAGCTTCCATATGAGGTACGTCGATTCAGATACAAGAATAGAGAAGAGTCGTCGGGCGCCAGGACAGACCTGCCCTTGGCGTTCGAAACTAATGAGATTACATCCCAGGATGGTGCCCATACAGATGGGAGGCCACAGCAGGCCCTTGAGCTCGAAGAGCTGTTGCGCTAGCTCCCAAATCAGGCGTGCACCGGGGACATCACATTCGAGGAGCATGTGCGGTGCAGATTCGACGACGCCGCAAGAGGGGCACAGTGCGCGATCCTCGTATCCGGGGATGTGTTCCCAGTACGAGCCGCACCTCAATGCATTGTGCATACACTTCCAGAGGAAGTCGGAGATCGGGCGCGAGACATGCTTGGAGCGGAGGGAGGTCCAGACCAGCTCGGGGGAGGGGAGAGTCCCACTGACGTCCAGCACCGCCTGCTGGACGAGCTCCACGTTCTCGGCCGTCTTACGTCGGGCGGGTACAGTGCGAGAGGTCAGTATTCCCCGGTACGCGAGGGCTTGGGACAACGTGCTGATCTGCGCCCCCGACAGGTCGAACCGGAGCGGCACTGCGAGGTCCACATCGTCCGCTCGGTCGAGTCCCGCACCTTGGCCCGCCAGGTTATCAGCGCCTTCGTTTCCCTCGTCGCCACTGTGCCCCTTTACCCAGCGGAATGTTGTGGGCGCGGACCGTCGTCGCAGGTGGTACGCGGTCACTCGAAAAAGTTCGGAGTTGGCAACATTGATCCAGCCTCGAGCTTCCCACTTGGGGAGCTGGAGGGTCAACCCGTCAATGACATATTTGGAGTCGGAGACGATGTGGAGGGGGGCGAAAGGAGGTGCGTTTCGCGCGGCATCCGCCTTGTTTTTACACGCAGTATATGACGGCGAGTACCATTGATTATCCGCTAACAACTATACATGTAATAGAACGAGGCTCGTCATCGCCAGGTACGACCGGGAGCTGATGCGTAGGCGGATGCGAGAGAGCGAGTCGTCGGGGAGGGCGACGTGCTCGGACACGGACGAGGCGCAGGCCTGGCACTCGTCGATGCTCGGCGGCGAGCTGAGCGCGAGCGACGACGGCGACGTGTGCGAGGCCCGCGAGGAGCTGAATGTCGACGTGCTGCTGTCGCGCAAGGACCGCGAGGTAAGCCGACGCGAGCGGGCGTGCTAACCACATCGCGCAGAGCCGGTTCCCCGCCGAGGCGTCGGCGGCCGAGCGTCGGCACGACCGGGAGCCGAGGGGGACGACGGTCGATCCGTGGACGGCGTGGAGGCGCCGCTTGGACGAGCGGGATCCGACGCCGCACGAGCGTCGGCTGCAGGCCCTCGAGGCCAGCACGCAGGCGGAGCCGTCGCACTGCGGCATCGCGGGACGCGTCGCATCGCGGGACGACAGTGGTGTATACAGAAGATGCCTACGGGATTCATTTCGCCCTGCGGTTGGCAGGGCAAGCACCGCGCACGGTCGCGGCGCCGCTAGACCTAACCATGCCCTGGGGTCCGAGGCCCGCTTGCGGGGCCTGTTGCAGCACGCTCGGGGCGGCGGAGACGAGGCGGGGGTTTATATACCTGCGGGGGCGTCCTGACTCCCCGCCACGCGGGCGACTCCCCGCCACGACCCGGACGCGACGCGCGACTCCCCGCCGCCGCGGGCGACTCCCCGCCATTGCCCCGGCCCCGCCACGGGTCGCGAGTCGAGGGCGGGGGGGTTCCGGTCCCCGCCGCTCGCTGGGGCTCGCTGTGGCGGGGAGCGGAACCCCCCCTTTCGCGCGGAAAGCGGGGTTCGACTCCCCGCCAGGGAGGATTGAATCTTTTGCAGTCTTTTTCCATATCGGATGACCGCCAATTCCTTTCTTCCCGGTCGCGGCGCGGCGGAAGATCGTTCTTCACATTGTGCGGCGTTCGCTCGCAAAGTGACCATCATATCAGCTTGTGCAGGACTCAAAGTGCTGTTCTGTGCTCTGTTTTAATGACTGAAAGCTGCGGTAGGTCCTGAAACTTGTTGAGCATGTCAATATGCCCAGAAAACCATGTATACTGAAGCTATGCCTAATGAAATTGTATTGCACTGCTAATACGCCGTATATGATGTCATCTCGACTGTCAACAAGGTTCTGATCTCGCGCGAAAGCGGGACGGTGCTTGAGAGCGCGAATTGTTGCTGAGACGGTACACGGGGTCCTCGGCGTTTCGTATAACATCTTAGGCGCTTAAATTTGCTCGGCTTCCTTTTTCAACACTCATCTTCAGACGGCTTTATAGGCTGATAAACCTTCACATTTTATTCGACACCCTTGTGTTGAATTCTGGTTCTACTTGAGCTATGCCAAGTGTCGAGTACTTCAACATGTCGGGCTTGATCAAGTAGCGCGATGTGACGCGTCTTCGCTTGCGCTGGCGTTTGATATGAAGGCCTGTCGGACTGGTGACAGGCAAGAGTGTATGTTGCCACATACAAGGCAGTGAGAGGTTCGTACTCGATGATGATCCTTTCCTATCGCTCACTCGGTCCGATTCTCGGACTCTCTCATAGATTCAATCAGAATATCTGTCGACGTTTATCCGCACTGCCTAGCCTATGTCTTCCGATCCAGAAGCGCATCGCACAACGCTATCAAAAGTTAATATATGAAAATGAGCTCGACCGCCGAAAAGCCCCGGGTTGGTGGATCGCGTCATCTCGCGCTTGTCGCGCGAAAACATACGACTGAGTTCATTCGTACAACGATTCCTGGGTTGTGGCTGGCGGAAGTGCGATCTCTGAGCTGCAACATGAAAGTCGATCGACGCCGCTACTCTAGACTTTCGGACATCTTCTGATGCATTGATAGGTGCGTTTGCGCAGCGCCTGTCTTTCGGGGCCCAGACAATCTTGCTGACTTACTTCCTGTCACTCGGCGTAGGCATCGTCCGGATAACAAAGGGCCATATAACCTTTGTTTTATCGTCAACGAGGACCCAGACGTGCACAGAGGCTCGTCGAAGACGCTCGCAGAGGGGCA
The DNA here is from genome assembly GCA_005298045.1 of Pleurotus ostreatoroseus. Lineage (NCBI taxonomy): Eukaryota > Fungi > Basidiomycota > Agaricomycetes > Agaricales > Pleurotaceae > Pleurotus > Pleurotus ostreatoroseus. The sequence continues at coordinate 64,060 of SWBT01000447.1, read as the reverse complement.
TCGGTTGTCAAGTGCAACGGTGTATTGATATGTCCGGAAGGTCTTAGGTACGCCCCTAGAGAAAACACCAAATTGCAGAAGTGATGGGCGATCTGGCGGGCTAGATTCCCGTTGTGGTACAGAGTGTATCCAGTGCTGGGCGCTCTTTCCGACGTGTTCGTATCAATTTCTTGAAGCGGCCTCAACTATGTACGCGCCACTGCCCCAAAATGGCGAGGAGCCTCCCGTATATGGCAGTTCATGGCTTCCCTGCAAGCAGAAATTCGATTCCAGACAATCATTGTACGTACCTTTATCTTGACGTTGAGTATGAAAATGGTTTTGACACGAAGATTATTTACGAATGAACTAGTGGGGTGTATATAATCCCCATCGAGGCGGAATCGCTCTTTCCCCCCCGACCGCCACCATCTCTCCAACTGACCGTCGCTCCTTCTCGCCGTCGCGTTGTTCTTCATCATGCGCACACTCACACTCATTCTTTTCTGCCTTGCCTCCCAGCTGTTCTACCTCAGACCTGCTGCCGCCAAATTCGACCGCAGATACACCCCACACTTGAACGCATATACGCGCCCCACTCCTTCGAGAGACCTAGACGTGATCGCATCGCGTCAATACCACGAGCGTCGCCAGCTCATCGACGTGTGTGCCCACATCGACACTCCAGATATTCTGGGCGGCAGTGTCCTCGGTATACCCCTTTCCGACATCCTCGATCTCAACCTCTGTTTGTGCCTGTCTGCCTTTCCGTTGGTTCTTGAGCTGGACGTACAGTTGAAGGTGCTTACCGATAAGTATGGCGCGTCGCTTGTGCAGGCTGCGCTCGAGCTTTTGGTGAATATGATCAATTGGAATTACTATAATCATGCTGACAGACATTATAGATCAACACCGTTCCCGGGAGCCGACACTGCACCTATCCCGCTCACAGCGAGCAAGTCTGCAGTGCAGATGACCCTTGCGGCTTCACCTGTGACAGCCCCTACGTGAAGCAAGGTAACGAATGTGTCTGTGCGCTCCCGAATACTATGTGCAATGGTGTTTGTGGAGACTTCTCTTCCGTAAGTCTTTGCTTCCCTGTACTTCCTCATCTGACACGATACCCAGGGATGTGGATCCGCTGCTCCCCGCTCACTCGTTGGCCGTACGAATGGCCTTTCGTACGGGCGTCTTACTGGTCTTCTCAAGGCTCGAGCCTCTTGCAGTAATTATGAAACTGTATGTACCCCGTTCGATATACTATATAAGGAACTTATTTTACCCGCGTCTAGGTTTGTGGTGTTCTAAACGGCGAACAGTCTGCCTACGACTGTGTTGATACTAACAACGATCTTGAAAGCTGTAAGAATGTTCTCTTATGGTCTGAGTCGCAACTGTTAACTTTCTTTCAAGGTGGCGGATGTATCGTCCCTAGCCCCTTCTATGGGAGCGACACTACCGTGATTGGCCGAGACTGCTCTGCTATTGAAGGCGTACACGCGGTCTCCTGTGTCTCTGGCCGCTGCTTTGTGACCAGCTGCAATGACGGCTGGACGGTTAATTCGGTCGGAGACGGCTGCTTCCCTATCCCAAGCCCTGAGACGGTCCCCACTTTGAACGTTGCTGCTCAGACAGTGCAGTATTCGGCGCTCAATCTTCGCTCGGATCCGGTTGAACGCCCTGACCCAATCAAGCCGGAACCCAAGGTAGACGTCCCTGGTCTCCCTGACCCTGACCCTGACGTTGCTGGAGCTAAAGCCCCTGGTCCCAAGGTCGAAAACGGTCCTGAAATGCACGCTGGCTATTATGCCAACGCCTGGTTTATTTAAAATACTTCTCGCGGTTCCCGCTTTTTCTTCACGCCTTGACCCGTGTATATTTCGCTCTGGATTCGGACCTTTTCGCTTTCGAACTTCTCAGACTCGGACTTTCGGTTTCGTATCGCTTTCTGAGGCCGTCCAGTGCGATTTGCGCGCTGATTCATGTATAGTGGGATAAACTTATCTTATAGCGTAGGTATTGTTTGTATACATTACAAACTGCGATGAAACGAAGGACAATTCAGCGGTATATTATTATGCACTTACGTTGGTATTTGAGCTGACGCGGTGTACGGGGTCCACAGTTTCAATATCGCCACAAGCGCTGTATGAGCGCCTATATCTCTGTCCCAGGCGCTTTGACATTTGCCAGGAAAGACGACCTTCAGTCTTGCCACCATCGCTCACTTGGCAACTCTACGTCCGCAAAATTCCAGATGATCTGCTGGAGACACTGACGGAAGGACTGAAATACGCTGCTGATCCGGTTTCTACAAATTCCGGTGGCGTTAACGATTCAAATACGCTTTATTTCCTCCGAGCTTGTAACGTCAATGCCGTAGGATTCAGCTCCATAGCTCGGAATCCGAATACAGCTCTTTAAATGTGCCTCATATCGGTCCGTAACTCTACCTATTTGATATACTTACATTGTGCAGTACAATTCTCTTTTACGCAATTTTTGTAGTGAATTTGAAAGAGTACTACGTGTACGGGACCGGGTAGCTCGGACGCTGCATGGCTTGCTCCTCGAGGCCTGGAAGGGCCGCACGAGCATTAGCCCTTGTTCTCGTGACAAGAAGGCGGACGGCGGGCATGGCGAACGGGCACGTAGCATGTGCTAACACCGCTTGGCACTGGTGTTGTCCGACCTGGATAACGAGATGGAGAGGGCGCGCGACTGTACTACATCGCTAGCGTACCGTGCCATTTTCTGAGAGACATGGAGGGTTGGTGCGGATGGTTCTGTCACAGGCCATACAGAAGAGGAGATCTCAGCCAGGGACGGTGTCTCCAGATGCCGTCATCACAATTTGCACGAGAAAGGGGGCCCTCAGGAATGGTGTGGTTCGTAAATGTTCGGTCCCGGGCAGCCATGTCTACGCAAAACAGGGTACAGCTAGGGTGCTTCCCGTGAGAACTCTAGGATCTTAGCTTTGCATGCTATAAAGTCTAAAGGTAAGCGAAAAGATTTATGGGATCGGACTTAATGCGAGCATGGGCAGAAGACATGGGGATATCATTATATAGGAAATAATGAGCGTACTGGCAACATTTTCCCTTCACTGGGCCAGTGCGTTCTACGAGGCTTATACCCTCCAAATATGCAGAACGTTTTACGCTCATGGTAAGATAGCCGTACTTCAACGGTATCAAAACCCGAGTACTAAGATGGTTTAGCTTGCAGGAATCCAGGCACATCGGAGCTGTGCCTGCAACCCTCACGCCAGAGAGTTACGCCGGCGCAGACATGTTGGAACCTTTGACCTTAAAGGAGAGGCGCGACGGACACTGCACCGGCGGAAGACGATCGTCATCAACGTTAAGGTTAATCCATAGCATAGTAGCATAGTACAGGGTTTTCAATACGTTTATCTCAAAAACCGAGACCAGCGCGAGCAAGAACACTTGTACTAGGACCCAGGCTCATCATTCGCCATCGTCTGTCATTGTCTGCTGAACTCTCGGTGCTTAAAGAGAAATGGGGAGGCAGCCAATGCTGATGAGGCCGCCCTGTGATGCAGTGGATGAGCCCATTTGTTACTTGCCAAACGGCTCGAAATCGACATACCACGTTGTTGTTGGAGCAGCAGACGGCGTTGGCAGAGCATGCGTTTCCAGAGCCGACACCGATGACGTTGATGGGGGAGCACTGGAGACCAATCAACCCGGTGATGTCTCCGAGGACGATGCCCAAGAGACCGGCGAGAAGGTTCGCCTCATTGGACGTAGACTGCAATTGTAATACCACTTATGTGAATCTGTACAAGACTTGTAAAGCGAGAAGATACGCACGCTGACCACCGAATTGCAGCACTGGATAGAACCAGTATTGCAGCTGCCGCTGCTCTGACGAGCCTCGAGGGGGGTGGCGGCCGCAAGGTACGGGAGGGCGAGCACAGAGACGGCGATGGCGGAGAACTTCATTGTGACTTAGGAGACTGGGTAGCTGAGCGAATGTGAGTTGCTTGGCTGGGGGTTGAGACATGTCGGGGAGGGCCTTTTATACGTTCGCGAGTCCGTGCGTTGATGTACATTGCCTTTTGCGTTCTCGTACTGAGTCCGGTAGTTGGTGTCTCGATGCGGAATCGGTGTGGTGAGTAGTGAATAGCGGACTGAATGGTGGATTTAGTGAACCGTGGTCCTGCGGCTCGGATGATTGGGTTGGAGCGGCTGCAGAACCGGCGGGATGAAGGACGATGCGGTCTGTCAGGGTAGTCGAGAACCTGAGTTGTGTAGTTGCTGCGTTGAGCTTTGACAAATGGACCAATCATAATCCGCTGTCAGTTCCAGATAGGTCCAATGGTATGCGCAGATGGGTGAGGAGCAGCTCCGCCACTGCTTCTCCTGCTTCCCGGGGCACGACGGGCAGAGGGCTGCAGAGGGGCGCGCACCGTTCTAGCCCCCTGTGAGAATATAGCAGCCAAAGCGCGACCGCGCGAAACTCCAGACACCGCACTGCATGGCCAGCCCGTGTGCTTGGGAGTGATCAAAAAGCGCCTTCTTTTTGCGGTGTTCATGCCGTCCGACAGACCGTCAGGAGACGGCGACGCGATCACACCGCATCAGGGTGCGATTCAGCACAGCACAGCGTCTCGGGGGTGCCAAACATGAGGCAGCGGGAAACCATTGGTCGATGTGAGATTGTAGGTTGTAGCCGTCAGGTCAGTTGTGCTTGGAACGTCACGAACTGATGCGGTGACGCGTGTAAGTTCCGACGCAGATGATGATAACTTTGCGCTGACCTGGGCTGGCGTCCCGTCGCTGTGTGAACTCCATACGGTACTAGGTACGTCAGAATTCCCCTCAAAGACGACGCCGAGGTGACGGGTTGACTGGCGTTGAATAAGCTTTCATTCGTTCTTGCTCTATTCGTGACCGATTTGGTAGTCGAGCTGATGACTTACCGCGGGCGCTTGCCGAGCCGTTCCGCCACAGAAGCCTCGGTGGAGTCGTATTGGATAGAGACGAGAGAAGACAGGAACGTGGTCAGGGGCATATACAGTCGACGAATGCGCGGCATGGACGCAGCGCGATAAGTTTCATATGGTATGTTTCTCCGTGTGGCGGGTCGATACAACATGTGATGATAATCACACATGCCATTTGTGGAAGCAATGCATTTTGCGAGGGAAAATATTGCGGTTTTCCGGTGAGCATCTGTCACGCAGTGTCAACCGTGGGTTACAATGCCTATCATAGAAGGCACTATAGCTCATGCATCCCGGCTTCGTGAAGCAAAATAAACCAAGAGGAGTACACGGGGGATCGCACATACTTGATACAGTTGAACATGGAGGAGACGCTTGAAGAGTAGTGGTGCAAGGACCTATCATCTAGCGCACCGAAGCAATTAATCAAAGTTCAGTTCTCGATAGAAATTCGCGCATCAATACGAAATACAGACCAAGAGGAAGGATGAGCATTAGCACTGCAGACGACTCGCACCGTAAAGCCGCAAGGTTTCATTTCAGCTGTCTTCATTTCTGTTGTTAAGGACCTGAACAGGCCTAGGACGACCGCGACCTAAAGGATGTGCGATCCGTGGACCAAATCTACAACCAGCGGTTATCCGACATACGTTTAGGGAAATCTGGCCGCGGGACGCTGTCAACGGCATCCATACTGCTTACTCTTCAATATTGTACGGCGAATGGAGCGTCTTGTCTCTGATCGGTCGACCACATGTGTAAAGAGAAATTCTGTTCGAGACAACCAGCCGTGGGCCTTCCGTAAAGTGTCCATTGTGGCTAGGCTTAATAGCTACCGGCCCTGGAGACCTCCAGGCGATTATTAGAAGGTCGGCGTCACAGTGTCGGAGACTGGGGATACAATGAAATTAATCCATGAAACGAGGTTTCGGGTAACAGCGAAGGAACTCACTGTAGAAGCGCCTTGGTTGACAGCCATATCCATGTCAGGATACGATGTTCAGATTATCACCATTGGGTGGCAACATAGCGCGTTATGAACGGTCAGTTAAGGATTGTTGAACAACCAAGGAGTACATCGGTCTGAGTTTAGACCGTCCTTGTCTCTTCTTCTCGTGAGCCGATAGCACAAGGCATTATTCGCACCTAACAGGCGTGCATTGCCTTTCGAGCCACACAATAATAGCTCTAAGATGCATCGATGGACCCTACATTTCCAAAACGGATAATCGCAATGCCCCTTAGTTGTTGAGTTAGGTCGCCTAGAGAGTACGAGCACACGTGTGCGAAGTCGGTGCGCCGAATACACCCTCTGGATCCTGAGCCTAGTTCATTGGTAGCCCTTCCGACAACGAGGCCACTGCTATTGGTCAGTACCAGAACCAACGGTAAGATGCGTGCGCACCTCATAACGTCTGAAACTTGCCCGCCTTACGACAGCAAGTCGCACACGAAGAAAGATACCTTGCCAAATGTTGAAATTGTACGTCATATGACCCATGTTGAGGTTTTACCAACATATTGCTTTATTGAATGTCCGGGTTCGCACAACACACTCGTAGAGTCTATAAAATTGCACGTCTCAGCTGTGAGGGCCCTTCCATATACACCCTACTTTTTTACCTTGTTGAATCCGTCATAAAACTGCCGGAACTGAGAACGGCAATGGATGCATTTAATGTTTGAGTTGATTTCAAATGGCAGTTGATCCAGTGAGAATGTGACATCAAGCTGGAATGTATTTGTCAATTCAACCAGCACACGACGATGCGGATATGTTTCACCAGTATTCTCATACGCCGTGCCAGCCGCAGTAGAAGACCCGGAAACCAGTCCGCATAGTTGCGGTGGCGTTGATCGAGGGGCTTCGACGCGGATCCCTCCGGGGAACCCGAATAACGGCGTACGCGTATACTGTGGAGTAGCCCCAGTCACATTACTTGTAGCATTGAAATTTTGATAAGACTCACTGTAGGGGTGCGGCGCAGAGATCAACACGAGTAAGGTATTGAACGTGTTCCGCAAGAACAAGCCGATGACGACGCCCATCCTAAGCATAGTAACTTTTGCTACCAAGGTCTCAGCCGAAGCGAGTCAGGACTTGTTGCGTCCAATCGTCTCGCTACGGTCAGACGTGACCGAATGTTGTTAGCTCCACAAATGGTCGCGGTTGGTGCTGTGGTCTGCCTCAGGATTGGACGAACAAGTGGGTACACATCATAATCACTCACATCTGTAGACGGGATCAAAGTAACATAATGATGACCATCTCTAGAATTCTAGCGGGGAATTCGACGAGGGATGGACTCTGGTCGCTCCGTCAGACCTAGTTCAGCATATATGCTTGTACAAGCTCGGAGCCGTTGCTGCTCGTGCCCATAAGACGTTCCTCTACGCCTGAGTGCATCTATTCACGACATTGTGTAACCAGTGCAATGAATGTCGCGTCGCAGTCTTGAGTCCCTTCTGGCAGTCGAGTGTAATAGGATTTACTCAGAAATGTCAATCAGGCGCACTCTGCCAAGATGTTAATGTGCTTTGACCTTTGCTTAGTAGATGCTCGCTTACGAACGATGTCCTTCCAGGCGACTCGGCGCCGCACAGAACCCACGATGTTGCAGCGCTTCCGTTGACGTCCAATCAACAGCAACAAGATAATTAATTCCCACCGTCCCCTTTGCGATCTTCTCGTTCGAACGGCTAAAGTTCAGTGGCTCTTGTCAAGGATTAATGTTTGACAAATCACTATCACTCACAGGCAGGCCTTCGGCGTATTACTCCCTGAAGCTGACAGTGTACTCGTCTATGAACAATACTTTAGAGGGTGAGCTTGTCGTTGTGACGGCAGGACCAACTCACGGTACCTTCAAAAGCCATGCTTGCTCGCACTCCTGCGTTGTTCCTGTTGTTTATCGCAACGTTCAGCATTCTTGCGGCCGCCATTCCCAACAAGCGTTGCGACACACCTGATGGTCCTACATCCACAATTACCGTGACAGCGGCGGCCCCGACGACCACTATAACCGTTAACCAGTGCAACACGGGGAATATTCAGTGCTGCAATGTCGTGACACCGGTACGTGTCGAGATGAGATTTGGCATTAGGAGAGCTGGCTAATTTCTTGGACTTGCAGGCAAAGGACCCGGTGGGCCAAGTACTTCTTGGCCTGCTTGGAGTTGTAGTGTCAGACCTAGACGTCTTATTGGGTGCTCACTGCTCGCCCTTGTCGATCGGAGGTATCTTAGGCGGTGCCGCCTGCAGTGCGACGCCTGTGTGCTGCGAGAACAATGCAGTCGTCAGTATACTATCCTTAGTCGAAGTTCAAGCACTCACTCTACCATGTAGTTTTCCTTGGTATCCATCGGATGCGTTGTCATCGAGCTTTGAACGTTATCGACGTCATTTCCCGCGTTCGGTGCACGAGTCGGTGATGCCAGAAGTTCACATAGGAGACCCCAGTGTACGTTTGCTTGGATACGCAATAAAGCGACACCGTTTGAGTTTACTGCGTATTGAATGCGTATCAAATTAATAAGTCCTGGGACGCCTTCCGAAGTGAGTTGGAGGCTTCGTACGCCGATTAGCACTGCGAGTAGGTAAGGTGCTACCGGGAAGCGACCTATAGCCAGTCACGCCAAATCCGTACGATCTGCTTAAGGGTTTTCAAAATCAAAGCTTCACCAGTCTAGTCCATCTAGCAGGATGGCAGACAGATGGCATGGAAGGCTGATCGCCTTTGTTAATAAGTTAATTTGACGAGGTGGGCTACCAACGATCAACATACCGAGAAGACGACATCATGCGTTCACTGATGATTCGGCCCGTTGGACGCGAAACTTGGTTCGCGAGATCCTTGTCGCAAGAACTGAGACGCGGTACAACGCTTAAAACTAAGCATGTTACAGTAGTACAGACATAGGTTTGGCGTCATTTCTAGGAAGTGGTATCATCATCAAGACAGTTGATGTACGCAGGAACACGTAGGGCTTACTGATTAATTAGAAGGACAAACGTACTGCCTGGTACCAACTTTGGCACCCAATGAATCTCGTGCTGCAGTCTGACTGCCACGATCCAGAGGTAGACTTGGCCAGGCAGCCTTCGTTCCAGCTGACCAGGAAAGAGCTGCGATCGGACGCCCATCTACAGCTCTTCTTGTGAGAAGCCGAGGCCTACGACAGAACGCGGTTGTCCAGAAAACGGTCCGAGGGTTTGCACTCGTGGATGAGACATCATGTGCCACCTTTGAGGATTGGAAGCACGGCACATGAATGTGAATGCGCCCTGAAAGACAGCCGTCAGTATCCTTGTCATATGTACACGAACAGGGATAGGTTGCCGCATGGTGTGCCGCAAGAACATACCGAATGTCAGTTGGAAAGTACGACATTCTAGCCAATCTCATCCCGATGATAGGCCTGTCTACTTGCAGGGAACTCGAAAAGGTTCGCCTAAAGGATCAGTGACCGAATTTGTCCGCAGGCCAAGAAGTCCTGTCCAGGAATCCGGCAAGGTGTGTTAACTGGACTCAATAGAAGAGAATCTGCATCTACTACTCACCGTTATGACTTCCGGCTTGATCATCCTAGTCTTGATACCCATATGGCTAGATGAAGCGTGGCAGAGAACTCTAAGAGAGACAAGTCCCGACCCCGGCATGTGATGGTCTTAGCTGCTTGGTTCAAGAATACCCGGTTTGTACCCCTTGCGCTCACAGTTAACTTCCATGTCATGCCAGAAGATACGCTAGAATCAAGTCAAGGCACCAACCTCCGGCAGTAGAGCGAACCCGACACAGACCCGGAGGTTTGATTGTGGTGCATTTTTCCACATATGAGTGTTCTGTCTAGGTGGACGAGGATGTGTTTCGGAATCACAGCGGTATGGTAGGGGGCAGCAGCGAGCAAGCTTTCAGTTGTCTACATCGACGAGAGACAACGCTGGGAAATCTGTAGAATATTTCGAAATGTTAAATGTCAAGCAATGAAGAGCGAGAAAGACGTACCATTATCGCCTCCTCCTACCGCACTAAAATGCATTATGGTCATAGCTTGTGACCTACGATGAACCGAGCCAATTCTCAGCTCTGTAGCTGCCACGACTCCCGAGGCTGCATTATGAAATGAGTTGGATGTATAGGGTGTCTAAGTGTAAAATTAGAATTAAAAAGTGATATTTCGCGCATATAATCGCATATAGTGGCCATCCGAGAAACAAATGTGTATAGGTCTGTGTTCTTGGGACGATGAAGCTCGAGGACGAACAAATCTAGGGAAACGAAGCATGGGTATTGGCGCTAACCTTAATCACTATCGCATCAGTTCCCACGGTCATTATAGCCATCGGTTTGACTCGAGCGCTGAATCGGTCTCGAATACGAGTAGTCGACGAGTCTTGTGTAGAACGTGAGACTTGAGATGCTTCTAAGCTGGCCTTGTAGTCTCTCAATCCCAGTCAAGAGTATGAATGAATTTCTGTTTTTCGTCTATAGCTTCATCAACATCCTTCATGAATATATCTATAGTGCAGTTTACTGTCGAGTTACAGAACTATTTGGGAACCGAGTAGTCATCCTGGAACGCCGCCCGAAATCGTATGCTTTGCATATTCTTCTCAGTTAGGCACAATAACAGACCTGAAGCGCGCGGAAGACCTGTGGTCATAAGCCTCTTGAGCCTTGTCCAACGGGAACGTCTGCACCATGCAACGAACGCCGCGGCTCTTTGCGAACTCGACACAAGCTGCACTGTCTTTGGCTGTGCCGGACGGCCAGCCGCGAATGCTTGAACGCTTTCCGATCATCGCAGTGAGGTCAAGTTCGGCCTTCTGCGGCATGAGCGCGAGCAGGAGCAGAGTCCCATCAACGGCAAGCGCAGGGAGCAGCTCATCCAGCACCTTGGGGCTTGGGGCGGTCACGATGATAACCTTGGCGCCGCCGCGGGAAGTTAGTGCCTTGGTGACGTTCTCTGCGCTTGTGTCGATGTACTCATCCGCGCCAAGCTGCATGGAAAGGTCGCGCTTGGAGCCTGAAGACGAGAGCGCAATGGTGTGGTACCCCATGGCGCGTGAGAACTGCAAAGCCAGGTGACCAAGACCTCTGTGATGGATAGACACGATAAGCGTCCGGTTGCTGATCACTTGATTATTGACGTACCCAATGCCTTGAACAGCTACAATCTCAGGAGGCTGGATTGACATGTTACGAAGGGAGTCTTTGGAAAAACGCTACGGTTAACCAGCACGTCACGAAAAATGTACAGAATACTTACTGAACGTCGTAATACCTGCGCAGAGGAGCGGTGCGACTTCGGCAGGGTCCATGTCCGTCGGAACAGACAAAAGTGCTTCAGTTCTCAGTGTGGCGTATTCTGCGTACCCTCCATCACTTAGAATACCTGAGCCGGACCATCCGGTGAGACCAATAGCCACCGGTTTATCGGAACGCGCTCACCATTGATGTTCTCTTTCTCACACATGATAAAGTCTCCGCAGGAACAAGCTTTGCAGACATGGCAATGCCCACCGTGCCAGCCAGAGCCGACACGGTCGCCGACTTTCCAGACCTTCTCGCTGGATGGGACGGCTACAACTTCGCCGACTATTTCGTGCCCTGGAATGCGCGGAAAACCAGTTGGCATAGCTTGGTATTTGACCACTTCGTCACTGTCGCATGAGGTCAGAAGAAATTCTCGCAGAGTATCAATGGCATACCTGGCGCAAACACCGCACGCCAGAACTTTGACGGTGACTTGTCCCTCTTCAGGGTCCTTCCATTCAACTTCAGTCCTTTTGAGAGGGCCACCGACCTCTTCAAAGCGGTAGGCGATGTAGCTCTTGGGATGCGACATGACTGTGAGACCTTCGAGGGGCGGTGGTGAGAGTAGTGTAGCAGTGTGGACGCCCCTTTTCCCTCCTTTATACTAGCCTGTCGAACAGATCGGAGCTAAATACCCAAAAGGATACTATGGCACTTCTCTTTGATACAACGTCAGCACCGAAGCGGAGCATCATCAAGTTTACTCTGCGAGACAGCTGCTGAGAACTATATTAGACAAAGATAATTAGGGGCGTACGTATTCAAATTGACCCAGAGTGGGATGATAGGCAATAATGGTCTTGAGGAGACTCGGGCTGAAGTTGAGCGCGGTGATTTCGGGTTAGTTACACGCTACGTCACGACGGTCACGCTCCTGAAACGCGCTGCACGCGTCACGGACGTCACATTGTCACCGCCACGTGCGCAGTCGGGACTGACGCAAGTTCGGGCACGGTATCTGCTTGCCGAACCTCTTCCCCGTCCGAGCTCTTCGTTGACCAACGACGCACACGTCTGCGATGACAGAGCCTCGGTCATGATCAGTGTGAATATGACTGGGCTCTCATGCGCACCTCACGGGGGACATACGTGGCAGACAGAATGCAAGCCAAATGGTATGCTTCGAATATGCATGATGAAAATTACTTTTGCTACTAATCTGTGATTCGTACATGGGAATGTCTAATGGTGCTATCCAAAGGTATCAAGAGGTCATTAGTGTCGTGCAGTATCCAAGGAGAAATATCCAAGTCCCTTCTATTACACTTCAGGGGATGATGACAGAGCGGAAGCGAGCAGTATCACGGTGGTCGTACGCCTCCTGAGCCTTCTCGAGAGGGTATCTTTGTACCATGCACCTGATGCCATTCCTGTTGGCAAAGTCGATGGTCTCGACACCATCAGATGCAGTGCCAGAGGCCCATCCACGAATGGAAGCGCGCTTCAGCAGTAGAGGCACTGTAAGAGGCAAAGTAAGTATTCGCATTACACAGCGTGAAGAGAGCTATAACTTACCCGTGTTAAAACGCGCTTCGTCCAGGGTAATACCCAAGAGCAACAAGGTTCCGTCGACAGCAAGTGCGGGGAGCAAGCCCTGGTATGCCTTCGGGTTCGGTGCAGTGCACACGATGACCTTTGCACCACCCATCTTCTCGAATTCTTGGACAAGATCGATTTTTGAAGCATCAAGGTACTCGGTTGCGCCAAGGCTCAAGGCGAGCTCGCGCTTCGAGTCACCAGAAGACACTGCGACAGTGTGGAAGCCCATAGCATGCGAGAACTGGAGCGCAAGATGACCGAGACCACTAGAGAGTCTTGTCAGAACGCTTCGATATCGTAAGGCGAAGCAGATACTCACCCAATACCCTGGACAGCGACGAGCTCGGGTGCGTGTACGTTCATGTTACGGAGCGAGTCTAGAGAGTCTCCGGTAAGCCAAGTCAATTATCTGGATGGAAAGGTGTCGACTTACTGTAAGTAGTGATACCAGCGCAAAGAAGTGGCGCAGCCTCAGCTGGGTCCATCTCCTGCGGAATGCGGATGATCGACTCGACGCGAAGAGTCGCGTATTCGGCGTAGCCACCATCGCGGAAGACACCAGTGATGTCCTCCTTGTCGCACATGATGAAATCGCCCTTCAAGCAGTGCGAGCACCGACCACAGTGACCACCGTGCCATCCAGCGCCGACGCGGTCACCGATCTTGTAGACGGTCTCGTCTTCAGGAACTGCAACGACGTCGCCGACGATCTCGTGTCCGGGGACACGAGGGAAGCCAGTAGGGTAGGTCTGGCCGGGAACGACAGCATCACTATTCGAAGAAGAAATGTCAGATCCCTGTCAAGACATGCTGTGCTAATAGCGATTGAGCTTACCTGCCACATACGCCACAGGCGAGGATTTTTACGACGACTTCGCCCTCCTTGGGGTCTTTCCAGTCGACAACAGCCCGCTGAAGCTTGCCGTGGAGCTCTTCGAAGCGGTAGCAGACGTAGGATTCTGGGTGAGAGTGAGTAGACATGGCTGTAGATATGCTGGTAGTTTTAGAGGTGTTAGAAGAGGTGTTAGAAGAGGTGTTAGGAGATATGGGTTGGTGAGTGAGGATTGGAACTGAGGATTGGATGTGTCTTGCTGCTCGCTGCATGCATCCTCTTTATATCAACTGGTCCCTCTCCGTTTCCCATATCATTGTCTACTTTTCCTGCTCTCGCCGCCCGTAGGCTAGGCTACCCACTGAATATGACGTCGGCGGCTCTCAAGATTCGGCGCATATTGACAAGATGCTGGAAGAAAGACAAGGCGTGACGATACGGGAGTAGGCCGGTATTGATCGCGAACTCAAAGGGTGGTTCGAATTACTCACACCAAGCCGAAGCGATCCCTAAACAGACATACCGACCAATGACCGTCGAAAGCTTGGTGCAAGCCACCGGTCTTCATTCCGAAACCGAGCCTGCTCCTGAGCCAGTCGGACTCCTGACGAGGAACAAAAAGGATCTCGAAACCTTGAGCCCTGTCGAGCCGCCCTCGGGCATCGCACACTGCCCGCGCGCTCTCCGCCACGATACTCACGTTGCACACTCCGACCGACACTAAGCCATATGCTGAGAGCATCTAGTGCTCACGTATTGCTGCATGCTGCTGGTCGCATTTCATCGCTCAAAATAAAGTGAAGCCACTATCGTCTGCCGCCACCACAAGCCTGAATACTTTCGCAGACTGGCTGCCCCGTGACGGAAATTACCCGGGCTACTTTCCTTCTCGGGTCAGTGCGCCCCAGCCCGAGACGCGCATATTCCGCAGGATCGTATGCAGTGTGCACAGACCATCATCTCATACGCTATTCATAGCCTGGTTCTTGGCCGCTGTGTCAGTGCAACTAAATCCAGAACGTCCGGTATCTATCCATCTATTAGATTATAATACATTATCGGACATCTGTTGGGCTAAGTATAGTGGACTCCAGCGTGCTTGGCAAGAAAGCATTATCTCGCGCAGCCACAATCAATGAAGACCGGGCACGATGACAGCCCGAAACTTCGCAGAGGCCTTGTGGTCGAAAGCCTCTTGTGCCTTGTCTAGAGGGAATCTCTGGACCATGCAGCGAATGCCCTGGAGCTGAGCGAAATTCAGCGTGTCGTCGACATCGGCCGCGCCACCAGCAGGCCACCCCACGATCGAGTTGCGGCGTGCGATGAGGGACGCTAGTTACCAAGAAATCGATGGGGTGAGCAATCTATCTCAGGCAAGGACCAAAAATAAGACCTACACAGATTGATGGGCGAAGTTTCTGCTGAGAGGCCAAGGATGACGAGCTGGCCACCAACAGAGAGCGCTGGGAGAAGCTTTGCAATTGCCTCGCCACTAGGAGCAGTGCAGAGGATGACCTTGGCGCCGTCCATGGCTTGCAGAGCCCGAACAGGGTCAACTTTCGAGCCGTCGATGTATTCATGCGCGCCGAGTTTCAACGCCAGTTCTTTCTTTGCGTCGGAGGTGGACAATGCGATAGTGCGGAAGCCCATTTTGTTCGCAAACTGAATCGCCAAGTGACCGAGACCTCTGCAACAATCTCAGTCTGGGGCCCCGCAGGATATCTCGGTGAGATACGTACCCGATGCCTTGCACAGCAACAATGTCACCGGGCCTAACGTTCATATGGCGTAGAGAGTCTAGACAGGCAGTTCAGTTCGGTTTGCTACAGGTTCGACGACGGGTACTCACTGAAGGTTGTGACGCCCGCACAAAACAGAGGTGCGGCCTCAGCAGGGTCCATATCGGTTGGGACCCGCGACAGGGCCTCTACCCTGAGCGAGACGTACTCCGCAACACCGCCATCCCGCCAGACACCTGGAAAAATCAGCGTTAAATTAACGTTACATTCCGAGAATTCGATCAATGTCTCAGACTCACCGTTCACATCCTCGTGAGAGCACGTGAGGTAGTCGCCTGCGCGGCAGCCAGTGCAATTGCCGCAATGACCGCCATGCCAGCCAGAGCCGACACGCTCGCCGACCTTGTAGAAAGATTCGTTGGCATGCACGGCGACAATGTCACCCACGATCTCGTGGCCAGGTACACGAGGAAAACCGGTAGGGAAGTATTGGCTACGAATGTGGTCGTCGCTGATGGAGAAGAGTCGTAAGACACAATGCGATTCAACGGCTGCTGGAATCACACGTACGTGCCGCAAATACCGCATGCAAGGACTTTGACAATAACCTCGCCCGCTTTTGGTTCCTTCCAAGGGACGACGGCACGCTTGAGGTCGCCGTCTTTTTCTTCGAACCGGTAAACAACGTAGTTCTCGGGGTGAGACATGATAAGGTTGGGTTTTTGGGTAGAGATGAGGGTAGAGAACAACGTTGAGGAAATATTGAAGTGGGGTGTGAGGTAGCTAGGTCGGTATGGACGTCATTTTATACCCCGTCGCCAGATAAGACGTAGTCTACGCAGTGGTCGAAGACGAATTTCAGGGGCATGGTCAGCAGCAGCACCAAAGCCTGTCTTCTTGACAGCTTGGAAGATCTTGGAAGATCGTCAAGTACAGGCTATCGTGGGGCGTGGTGCGACCATTGGCACGATCGAGCAGCGCGTCGGCTTTGAACGGGTATGGCACGGGTATAGCACATTCGAGACCATGCGTGAAGCGCGCGACGACATATGCGAGAGTCACGAACATTCTGCCATGGCAAACGATAAGTCGAGGTTCATACGCGTGTATAGAGCGATCCCGAAGCGTACCTACCGATACAGGGTTCTTGACTTCTCTGACGATGCGTATCATACGGCTCAATGAACGATACCGCTGCAGCTATGCCTTTGCCTGAACTGTGGCGCGTCGTAACTTGCTGGGATCCAAAATAGGTACACCGGCCCGACAGTCTGGCGCAAGAGTCGGGGTCGGTCAACTTTGCGACCGCGACTTTCGTCTCCTCAATAGCCGGTCACGCACTGTGTTGCACGGGCACACGACGGAGACAAAATGCGCTCCGTGTGCGTACATGACTTTTCTGCGATGACTTGTTTTTCCGAAGTCTGCGGGAGACGTGATTTTCAAGCTACTTATCGACAGTGTTGCAGAATTGCCGACGCACGTCGCAGTGTACGGCCAGAAAGTCAGCATATCCAGTCATAGTCAGCTTTCAATCACGTACCACCACACAGCCCAGTAACCATCGGCACAATCTACGTCACCCCCGAGAGACACTATAATCCGTACGAGGCAGAGACGGATCAGCACGGCTATGGGCATGTACTCCTCTCCTCTGCGATTTGCAGGTTCGAAGCGTCGATCTCCATGTTCTTGGAGAGGCTATGACCTTACGCCACCGTGTAATCGTAGTTCATTTCGTACAAATCCTGTGCAAAACGTCAACGATAAAGGTTTGTGCAGTGTTATGACATAACTCACTGTGCCATCTGTGAGATTCACCCGCCCGAGCAAATGCCTCGTCCAGAGCCACCCGGGCCGCAACCCAGAGGTCCTGGTCACAGACTACGTTGACGAGAAAGCATATATTAAGACTGTGCAGTCATCGTGAACTCAAATGAACCATGGTACCATCTTTTCACTTTTGCCGTCGGGATGTCCGCACGCTGTCGTACATCGGACGTCTTTGCACCCGAGTATCCAGTAACCATGGTCTTGAAGCATCTTGTGACCTATACACGGGGCTGTGACGTGCCTTCTTTTCGTGAACTGTGTAAATGCCAGTGTCCATGAGAGATTGCGCGGAAAGGTCCTGCGGACAGAACATACATAGGCAGCTTCTGCAGTTGTTTCTGTTATCCAGGTGCTGCGCAACCCACGCATCAAAGCTTAGCCATCCGCATAGAAAGATAAGGTCCCAGAACGCAAGGTACGCCGCCATCTGAACCTTGAGAAGTCGGAGCCGTGTTCTTGAGAAATAGCTCGCGGACTCTATAGTTGCAATGGGGATGATTGATCGCCAGCGGAATGATTTTGTTAGTTAAGCCGCAAGCTCCACATACACATCCATTATACACGGACATGGTGTCTGGGCTGTATTAAGCAGAAATGGATGGGAATCGAGAGGGATGTTCCTAATAATGGGGCTTTAGGGGGAATGTAAATGGAGCAGATCGTAATAACTTACTGTACTACGTTTCGTAGGGAGACAGTCTGCGCTGTTACGTCCAATGGTGCTCTAGAGGCACTTCCTAGGAAGAGCACAACTCAAATCGGCGAGCGCGTCCCGCGAACGATCGGAGCGTAGCCCATGGGTATTATGATTGTTGGCAGCACGAAAACAATGTAAGTCTGAGATGGTCAGGGTTCCAACAGGAGCGCAAGGGGAAGAGGAGGAGCTGTGCCGGCAAGACAGGTCTGATCTTCACATCAATTGTGAAGATGTCGAGAAAGGCTCTATCTTGTGGCGTTGACGAGCTCCACTTGCATACAGTGTATTTCCATACTGAATGACATGCAGATCACACTTGAGAGCCCGTTAAGAATGTATTGCACGTCGTGGACTCGTACGCCCCTAGATAGTCCAGCCAGCATATGGATGTCCCGCGTTTCTGTGAGCTTAAGTCAGGATATACTGTTGTAGCTTGTAAGAATATCATCTTACAGGAGTTATGCGGATAGATGCTGTGGGGCGAGCCGCCAGAACATCGACTTCGTTCGACAAGCTGGTGGAAGATCGTAGTGGACGTCAAAATGCGCGACGCGTTAGCGCCGCCGCGGCGTACCTAGCGCTCGGATATTGCCGATACATAGACCGCGCCGCGCAGCGGAAGGCAGATGGACAAGTTGACCGCGTCAAAGCTCACTATCGCGAGTCGAGCTGGCGTACGAAAGAGCGATGTGCATGCCTTGTAGTTAGGACAGCCGAGCACGGATATTTTTGTTCCATCTCACGGCATATGATCTACATTCCTGCCTGTGGGACGACGCGCGAGCTTCCTGTCTTCAACTCCTAGGCCCCCCACGGCCCGTAACGCTTCTCTGATAAAACTTGGTAGATGCTCCACAGCGGGGCCGCGTGTACAGCGGATCGTCCTTTTGCAGTATCTTTCGGTCGTCTGTGCGGCGGCCTCTGGAGGTTCTCGCGCCAGGGATGCAAGCGACTCGACTGATGCGTCTCGTTATGCGCCGACGGTACACCAATCCGGGGCATATTGCATATTGACCTAGGCTCCTAACGTCTGCGCTGCCAATGAGCGTCGGGGTCGCTGGCGCAAGGTCATAAGCCCCTCTCGTCGACCTCAACATATTAAAGAGATGTCCAACTTGAAGTGTTGTCAAACAGAGTTGAACCACCTGCACGACATTCAGTACTAAAGACACGATGAACACTGCTCGCACCTTCGCCACTACAGCCTACGTGCTGTTCTCTCTCTCGTTCCTTGTGGCTGCTAGCCCTGCGCCTCAAGCTGTGACCACAGTCACTGTCAGCGCGCCGGCGCCCACCACAACCGCAGTCAGCGAGTGCAACACCGGCCCCATTCAGTGCTGCAACCAGCTCCAGGCGGTGAGTGATTGGTGCCACCAGACATTTAATTGATGAGCTAACGTATCACCATTCATACCATAGGCCAACTCCACTGAAGGTGCGGGCCTCCTTGACAGCCTAGGTCTCGTTCTCTCCGTCCCGGATGTCCTTCTCGGATCCGACTGCTCGCCCCTTAGCCTCATCGGCAACGTCGGGAGCACTTGCTCCCAGAGCCCTGTGTGCTGCGAGAACAGCTTCCAGGTCAGTATCACACTGACGAGTGCAAGCTTCTGTTGTATACTAACTCAAACGCGCGCAGGGTGGCTTGATCAACATTGGTTGCATCCCCATCATCCTTTGAGCTAAATGTTGGTTGTGCTGAGAAGAATAAGGGTGACCTTGGTCATGGCGAAGAGTTTGCGTTATATGTTATATTCTAGAAATTATCGGATGCATTCAATGGTGCATGCATGGTTGCGAAAGCTCGAGGTGCCATGATCTCTTGAGACGAAAATATCACTATCAGCGATCGCTGATTTGTATTCAGCTGCTCCGAATACTCACCGGTAGGACTGTGCGTATTGGCTGAAGAGATCAAGCAAGACCTTCGTAACAAACTGTGAGCCCCAAAACTCCAACAGAGTGCGTAAACTGGCAACGTTTGTGATGCTGCGCCAACTGTCGCGTAAACATGATTGCACAGTCAATTGAGCAACATGAGTCAACTACAAAGGCTGACTCACGTACTTGTCCGCGGATTCATACGAGATACAGTGGTCGGAAGCTATTCGATAGAGACAGAGACCCTGTTCTGATGAGTACGTTCCTTTTTACTTGCTGTTCGCTGTAGCGCTACGCGCAGCGCGCATATCCTTAACATCGCCAGTGTAGGTGATTTCAAAGACACGGGTGCGGTTGTGAGACCAATCGTATCATTCAGTTGCATCTGTATTGGGATGATAGGATTCAGAATAAGGTCAGGTGAAGACACAATCCGAGTGCAGAAATACTCACCTGGCAGCATGGCGGTTTATACATGAGACAACGGTGGTGTTTCTTGAGCAGTCTGCCCGCAGCAAAATAGTGGACTGGTATACCCAAAAGTATAGGTATCATGATTGATGATATATAGCATCCCTACACATCCGATTTTGGCGGCCCTATGATCTACATGATGTCATCTGAGCAAGTTCTCAAGTACAAATGCACGTGTCGACTCACAAAATACGAAAGTACTATCGACTGCACATTGCTCATACTGACCTAAACGACTAGTTGTTCAGCATACTAGAATAAACGACAGCACAGTGACCATAATACCCACGATACCTCATGCAATACGGTTGGACCTGTTCTCGTAACCTTCCCACTTCCCCAGATCATCGTTGACATTCAGCATCCTCGTGCCATAGAACATGTGAGCAGTGGGCTTGATAATGTCCCAAATGGAAGGCTCAATGGCTCCGTCAGCGTTGCGCTGCATGTGTGCGCCCCAGACGCTCCAGCATTTGGTATCGGAGTTATACGACGCGACGGTAGCGCCGCAGACTTTGCAGCGGGCGCGAGTCTTGTGCGGCTTGCTGGGTATACTGTAGAAATCAAGCCTAGAATCGTGAGGCTGAGGGTGGCTCCAGTCAAAGTCCGAAGCCTTGAAATGCATCGAATGCACGAAAGGACATCCTGCAATCGTAGCCTTCAACAATACAGAAACGCACCGATCCAACAACTGATAGCATCACCTGTTAACCGCTGACAGATCGTACAGTGGCAATATGCGCTGAGTACGGGTCTACCCGTGAGCACATACGATGCTGCACCACAGAAGCAAGAACCCTTCATGGGCGATGGCGCTGATGTTGGGGGTGAGGAGCGTGGGCTGTTCACGAAGGTGTATGTAGACATGATTATGGCTATAGGTTTATCGCGATGCCAAAGTGCTGGTTAGTGCTAATCCAGTATGCAATAGACTGCAATGCGGCTGAGATCTTGAAGGTAGGTCGGTGAGAGCTGGTTAAGTAACCTCGGGCATGAGTGAGTATGCACTCATTACGCTGCAGTCATAGTATAGTATGCTATGTGAGCCAAATTTAATATGGGTCGATGGTGTAGTTGGTTATCACTTCTGTCTAACACACAGGCGGTCCTCAGTTCGAACCTGGGTCGACTCATATTTTTTGGTACCTTTTTATCCCTAATGAGCGATTAGCCTGAAGTCTTCTCGTTATGTAGTAGACTATAGTTATGAAGGAATTTTTGTCTCATGGTCACGTTTTCAAGTGCCCGTCGTCGAGCATCCATAGCATGTACGTAGTGTGCGATGTTCTCAGGGTGGCCATGGGCAAGGGCCTAATTTACTTCAGTCTTCGCTGACTTTGGTCGTATTGGAAAGCGAGACGGCAAAAGCCAAAACACTGAAAATCTACCACCGGGCAGTACCGCAGATCAAAATTGGGACGAAGAAGACTTTAAATTATTGGTAGGTAAGGAACGAACAGCTAATTCCGGTAAGCATTGGGGTTGAGGCCCATGTGGTCCACAAAGACGTGATTCCAGACAGCAGTCGTGCTAGCATCCAGACGTTGTTCACAGCTCTTCGTGGGGCAGGTCCGACCCGTCTTACAAATTCGTGCTTGAATCCCCTCGCTGCTGAAGTCGGCCGCGTGTCTGGTGTTCATATGTTTCGCCAATTTCTGTTCCAACACGTCGCTGCAGCAGAGCGGGCAGAAGACCAAGTGACTTAGCCCTTCGCAAGTGGGAACGAGGTTGTGTGGTACTTGATGCATCAATTTCAGTTGCTCGGCGGTAGGTTGCTGGACTTGTCCCATGCCTTGGGGAACGATGCATACACGGAGTCTGAAGCAGATGATGTCAGCTTGTATACGCTGAAGAAACGGAAGAGCATATTCACGGAGTCCCTTTATCGTCTTCACAGGCAGAACGCGATGGCATTATGATACCGGACTTTCCGCGCTCAGGCATCTTGGCTGTTTTGGAGATCGAGGTATGCCAGGATACAAAAAGTTCGATCCGAGGTTCTGGAGGCTTATCGTCCGGAGGGCAGTGCGAAGAGAGCTGTTGCGTATGGAGGTCCGATGTCGAGATGTCGTCCTCCTTTATATATTCCGACGAATACATGACTGTAGAGCTTGTACGCTTTAGAGAAAGGGACGTTGTTCGGTTTGTATTGACGAGGTCGGGGGTCCGGCTCTTCAACAACAATTGACTTGGGGCCGTGAGCGTACTGGGCTGTATGTGCCAGTTGATGGCGGGGGCCCTCAGTATATAAAGAATAGTCGATCCGAAGGACATGGAAGACAGTGAGTGTTGTCGTCGTGGGAGCCGACAAGGCTTGTCCTGCAACATGGCCGTTGGTATGTGGCCCCTCGGCACCGCCATCTCAACGGCCAAAAATCGCGGAAAAAGGTGTCTGAACAGCAGGCCACAAAGGAGTTGCGAGCTCAACGACGTACACAGAATGGCAATCGTGTAGCATGAGTGTACGGCTTACTACTGAATATCCGCGGAATAAAGCCGCTGTGGAGGGTCCGTCCACATCTAGCGCATACGGGGGGCGACCCGCGCCCGCCTGCGTGCATGCCTCAGACATGTGCCTGCATCTAGAAACGAAGTTTGTCGTAGGCCTTCACGGCCTGTTCTTCCCATGTCTAGAGTGAGAAGATGGTCTTAGATAGTGTGTGAAAAAACTGACATTTCATTTCCGTGGTATCTAGAGAGAACCCACTGATTTTTCAACGTCTTGAAAAGGAATTGGCAAAGATGACGAACGTCTACGAACGTAACATGATCAATTTGAACACAGCGCGATGGCGGTATCCTCCGAGAATCGAGACGGTTGCAGTTGAGCTGTGGTATGACGGCGATATCAGCATATGGCCCACTTCAGAAGTGGGAGACATGGATTGAGCTTGCTTTATTACTGCATACCGACCGCACTCAAACACGGGTTTTGACCAACGAGTTTGCAGAGCGATAACAGGCGGTGTGTGCCGGCCGAGGATCAGAGAGAGGCTTCGCGACTTCGAGAAGGCAGAGAACACGAGGCAAACCCTGGAATACGAGAGACCACCTCCTTGGTTACACCCCGGTGGTGCCCAGTGGAGCGTAAGAATCCTCGTATCGATTGGAACCAGCGGAGCGGATTTCATCACAGTTCCGCTCCGACTGCTTTCTTATAATTGCGATACTCCGTAATCTAGGAATGTCGATATGTCCTCTCGCCTCCTTGGGTCGTCGGACCGGACGGAACAGCATTCTCGGGTTTGCAAAAGCGGTGATACAGATGCAAGGGGAGGTTATGTGCGGCGAGCTTGGTAACACCGATGCGCACGCAAAATCTTGGTGTCCGTAACGGAAGTAATCAATTTGAAGGCTTCCGTGACTACGCTCAGTGAACCGAATTACCTTGAGACGCCGCAATACGGGTCGGTGAAGCGAAACTGTAAAGCAGTGAAAGTAAAACGAGGTCGATGTTGACGTTTGTGAGCTGCTAGGGCGCACACAAAGAAGCTAAACAACGTACCAGCAACTAATTAATCAAGCCATAAACGACCAGGGAAACAACCAAGGAACTTGGGGTATTGGGTCCGAGAACATCATGGAGCAGTTGATTTTTCAGGCCGCTGTTAATGACGGTATCTTCGGTCACCTGGACCGGTCCAAAATGCAAAAAGGGCTGTATCACTACTGTAAGCACACCGATAGCAACGAACCGCGGAAACGCTTGACGGGATGCAGTAAGAGACGTGTAGTAAATAGCGGCAAGCAACGCCATTTGTTCGTTACAGATACGAAAGCGAATCTGCACCAAAATTTAATGCTTAAAGTTAGCTCAAGGTGTCAGAAAGAGGAATGGAAAGCGCACCTGGTTGATACTGCAGGCGAAGAAACTTTGAATCACGGTCGAATCAGCCTCATGCAGTACTGAACGTGACTTGGTAAGCTCAAGTATGCTCAGCAAGTCGTAAGTAAAATTTAATGCTCATCTCATACACCTCATACCGTCGCATTGGCAGGGTCGAACCTCGAAGATCGAGCTGAAGCAAAGCTGAAGACAGCCGAGGATCGAACTGCGCCCGCGCCCGCGAACCGCATTTGGGCGCAGATAATGATTGCCGCCGATAGTACTAACGCCGGTCGGGGTCATGCCCGACTGGGCAATTGAGTCTGGGTCTTTCCTCCGCCGCCGACGTCGTGGAGATGAGGTCGCATGCAGCTGTGCCCGTAGTCAAACCCTTCTTGCCTCTTGCCACCATCTAAGAGGCTCTACCCGGGACAAGTAAGCCCGTTGAGACTGAATCTATTCCCTCTATTTTGCGTACGTGGCAAATTTTTCATTCACTGCACTGTGACCTTGACCACTCATTTCAGACTGCCTCGTGTTCAGTGTGGAGGACACGCCTCGAGTTCTGGTTCGAACCATGGCCATAAATCTCATAGACTTTCCCGAGGAAATCCTCGAGCGCATCCTCGCTCTCGCACTTGCTCCTACATCGTCCGTGTGGGCTACCCCTTTCGACGCAGCCCCGCATCTCCTCACGCGTCAACCACTCCTCACAGCCCTCGAATCTCTGCACAGGGATGCCCAAGGCCTCCGTACAGGTACTCTGCGTCCACCGGTGTCAGGGTACACGCCGCTCCTCGTGTGCACACATTTCCAGCGCATCGGTACAGCCGTCCTCTACGCGGACGTCCAGCTTACCTCGCCAGCCCAAGTCCGCCTGTTCCTGCGCACCTTGAACCAGCGCCCTGACCTGGCTGCGTGCGTGCGCAGACTAAGCGTTGGCGGTGTCCGATCGTGCGTGCTTGATCTCATACGCGTGTTCGCGGCGGGCGGCGACGCGCCGATACGCCTCGCATCCTTTGACTTCTGCTTGGATTTCATGAACATCGCGCCCGATACGCTTGGGCCGGACGTCGATGCGTTTTGCCTTGCTCTCCAGCTCTTACCGACTCTCGGATCCGTGCAGCATTTGACTGTGCGGCGCGCACCGAATGCGTATATCAATCTCCCTGGGCCCACACATATCCTCGATACGCTCGGAGCTATTATTGAAGATTGGAAATCTTTGGTGAGTTCCGTATCTATAAAAATAATCGTGTCATAAATGATTGGGTCGTACTCACGCTAACGACATTATTCCAGAAATCCGTCACCATAGGTTTTCCACTTCCGGGTCCGCCTCTGAAGGCAGCAACACTTAGGGCTGCCACTGCAAATCTCCTTCATGCTCCCGAACAACACGCGCCGCCTGCCCCGGGTGGTGTGGTACATCAGAGGCGCATCCTTGACCGAATGCCGGGCAACCGCACCAGAGCTGCATGTACACAGTTCGCCTTAGCTCTCGGGACGGCACCCAATCTGAAGGTTGTGCGCCTGCACATACCCACGCTCTGGAACACCGCGTTTCTAGAGGTCAGTCATCGCGTCTCGCCCTGTGACTTGGACGCTTACGCCTCACGCTTGTGTGGTAGATCGCAAATAACCCATCACTTGAGGCCATCGTACTGACCCCACGTCCGGTAACGCTGGGCGCACACCCTTTCCTCATGGTTGCGCGGCGACACCAGCGGCTCTACGAGCTTATTGAGGCCGGAAATAAGCTCCTGCCGCCTCTCGCGCCCGTGCGTCAGAACGCCTTCCTCCATCCAGAGGCGGCCGGTCGTCTCAGGGCACACACTGTGATCGGAAGGAGCAGCGCGCCCGCGGGCTCCTCCTTCGTCGCGAGTGCATCGACGCCTACTCTACCGACCATTCACGTATCACACGCAGCCGGAGCAAACGCCCCTGCCGGAAACGCTGCCGCTGGTGGGACAGGCAACGGTAGACTGGGCGTCGTTCCGCGCACGAGACAGGGAAGACGCAACACAATTTTCGCTTGACCGGACTGTATCATCTCGCTCCCTGAGGGTACGGACTTTTGTTATATACCCCCCTTCGCTGTATACTCTCATGGACGATTGCTGGAAGCTTGCGCCGTAAAAGATACCCTATAGTGTAGGCCGTTGCTATAATACATCCGTGTAGCTGAGACCTGGTTGTATGATCTACTAATACAATGAATGTCCTCGACTGGTAGATATATACCGCTCTTGTCATTGCTTCGACAGTTCACAACAATAAGACAGGAGTGGGCACATCATCTTCATCTCAATGTGCCAATATATGGGCCTCAATGTGTCCCGCACTACTTGAAAGGTCAGTGAATCTTGTAGTCGAATCATGAAAGACGACGCACATTTCCTGCAAGTCCTCGTTGAGAGTCACAATCAGATTGATGGTATGCCCTCTGTCGAAATACGCCCCGTCGAGCTCATGGGGTCTCGCCCGCGGGGTCGATCGCAGGTCTTCGAACCCGCGTCCTTGCAGTCCATCGCGCGGCCAGCGCGCACGCTGCCATATGTCGCCGATGCGCGTCGTCAGAGGCACCTTGAGCAGGCGCGAGTGCCTAGTGATCAGGATGGCGGAGGCGCGTCCGGGGGGCGCGTACTGGTCCACGATGTCGGGGCCCCATGTCGTGCCCTTGCGTGCCATGACGTCGGGGTCCCAGCCTGCGGCGATGACGAGCGCGCCCAGGATGTCTTTCACTTGGAGGTGCTCCGGCAAGCAGCCGGCGACGTTCAGAGCATTGCCCGTTCGTGGATCTTGGACTCTGGGGAGCGTGAGGTAGAAGAGGATAGAGAGCTCGCGTGGCTTGCCCTCTTCGAACCAGGTTGTGTCTTCAAACACGAACCCGGCATCGTTACCTGGGCCTTTGGGGAATGTACGACGCCACTTATTGTCCAAAATGATACCTCGATTCTACACAGAACATAGAGTGTGTTAATGTGCATGGTGATCACCGTCTAGAGCATACCTGAATCGCCCGAATAAGCTTGGTCCTGTCGGACCGGTTCTTGGGGCCTGCAAGAGCAGCCATAATTTCATTCAAGAACTGCTTGTCCGTCGCGCTGACAGACTGCTTCGCGGCTTTCGATAGCTCCTCGAAGGCACGGTAGTCCTCTCTTGCCTCCGCATACATTGTCATACTGTACCTTGCCTTTGCTCGGCGGAAGTGGCACTTCGCGGTGAGATCAGGTGGGGACTCTGCGTTTGTGAACTCTGCAGACAGGGCAGTATCACAATCTTGCAGCGCGTTGTAGATGTCATCGTTGCGCAGGTACGCGAGAGCTCGACCGGCAATGATACTTCTTCTTACTTCGGTGGCGTCCGATCCTGTAGGGGCTTCCTGCAGTGCCAGGGTGTAAAGCTTGTTCCACGGCGTCAGCATCACACAAGGGATGAAGTAATAGACTCGTACCTCGATCGCCTTGACATAGTTCTTCTCCTTCAAGGAGGCATCGGCGAGTGCCTTTGAATCAGTCATATCAGGGCTCTTGCCAGCTGGTGGTATGAATGAGAGGCGCGTTGTACCAAAAGGTCACGTTCAAGGCTCTGGATGCGGCTGACCCAGGTTTAGACACCCTAGCACCCCTGTCATGATGTTGGCATGTTCCCCACGCCTCTCAGACTCGTTGTAGTCGTGCACGCCGTATTTCCAACGGCAGTGTACACATGCGGATGCGTTGTACAACGGGCAGGCGAAACGAGGGTCGCGAAGAGAGCCGGTGAACGCTGAGGGTAGTTAGACTGCCGCATAGGGACGAGTGACCAACTGTGGACGATCTGCACGTCAGAGCGGCGGTGTTGTACTCGTTGTCGAACGCCACCTGCCTAGCATAGGGCCCTCCTTATAAGACCACATGTCGTCTAACGGACCTTGCTGCTTGACCACGTTCGCCATTTGGGAAAGCGGTTGCATCAAACACAGTGTATAAGGCTGTTCAAGACAATGGGCGTAGAAACGTCGAAAGCGTCGAATGTGGCGTGCTGCACTGCATAAATTGTGCGCAGGACTGTCGGTGATAATGTATTGTGCGAGAATAGCCTCTGCTGTCGAATAGCTTGTGGATAGGTCGGGCGGTGAAGGAGTCGGGGCGGTATCAAACAGCGTTTGTAGTGTCGGCAAGTTCCGGCTACGAGCTAATAATAAGGGCGTTGTTATCTAGCTTCAAAGATTACTTACCGGATCAGTAGCGATTACTTATCCTTACCGGAGGTTCAAAGGATGACGGCTAGTGTTGGCAATTACAGGATCCTCTGATCCACGACCACCACAGCCTGTTCGCCTATCCTCTGATTATATCTGCATAGACCCGCCGCCCTAATGTCTGTTCATTCACGCACCTCGTCTTTCTGAATCTCTCTCACTGTCTGCCATGTCCAATGTGTCTAACGACACTCAGAAGGCCGACCAGATAGCGCATAGGTTCTACACCAAGCTCGCGCTCGTAGTCAACCATGCGAGGGCGACGGCAGAGCCGAACCCTCAGGCCAAAGCGGACAAATGGGTACGTCTATATGCGCCGTATGTTCAATACGCTTTATAGTCCTCACCCATACCCTCCACAGTTCAACCTCGAGACGCCTGACGCGGACGTCTGCAAGGAGCACACCCGCATTTACCGCTCCATTTCATCCTCTCTCGCCCCGCCGACGTTCCAGCTACAGGTCCTGCTATCTATACCCGAGTTAACACCCAACCAAGTCCTTGCATACATCGCGCCCGACTCGTCGCGTGCCCCAGTGGACCCCCCTCCTAGGTTCATCCTACTCGAATCTTGGACCATCGACTTCGCACCGCATCAGGTCACCTATCGGTACGGCGAAGAACGGTCAGATGTTGCACCGCCTACTATCTACAAGCATGGCATATCACTCTTCAGGAGCATATTTACTCTACTACGCATCCTCCCCGCTTGGAAGCTCGCTCGACGTCTCCGTCGGCCAGCTGGCGGTAATTTCTCGATTGTTGTGAAGGCAGATAAACTGGACATTGGAGGGTCGGTTGGTGTGCTTGGCTTCGGTGAGTTCAGTGAGCTGTCCTATCACGTTTGCTCCCCTTACCGTGCTCTAGAATCGTTGGTCCAGAACTCACGGCTTGCGCAAGAAGTACTTGAGTTTCCGGCTGTGCCCCATCCAATGGGGAGCTTGTCAGTCTCTGTGACGTACCTATCTTCGCCGAACTTCTCAGTCATCGACCGAGAGTCGCTGCTATCCTCGCGGTTCCTATCGCAGGACGAAGGGCCGGAGTTTGTACCCACTCTAGTCAGGAACAGGCAAAGAGACTCCATGACAAGCTCTCCAGGCAGTCTGCCACTTCGGACATCTTTGCCGCGCTCACCCCCGCGGAGCGTAGCCGATCAGTTTGTATTGCCGCCCGCCCATACGCGAACAACGTCCCTGAGCGGCGCCAGCCCGCGTTCACATGTCGCGCAGGCCATGAACAGAGCCATGTCTGGAGCAGGTGGCGGGGCTGGTTCGTCACTGAACTTCTCCGACACGTCGTCCGTCCGACATGGGCCGCCATCAACAAGCTCTCGTGAAGACCTTGCCGCCAGACTACGCAGAGGATCTCTTGGAGGTCGCTCGGTAGGTTTCATTCCCTGGTTGTGTGTTTCACAGCTAATATCTGTGTAGGAATCGCCAAGTCCTGTGCCACCTGTGCCGATACGTCGTCCTCCACTTCCCCCTGTGAGGCCGTTCAAGTCTGGTACTCTATCGTCGGGATCTCCTTCGCTCCACTCGCCATCTCCGTCGCTGCGCCAGCAGTCGCCCATGGCCACGGCAGGATCTTCAGCGCAGTCGAAAGCTGTGTACAACTCGCCTACTTCATCGCGCGCGCCTGCCTTGCCATCGCCCATTGGCGCTGCAGCCCGTCTACCGGGCTCACCAGTTACGGGCATACGCCCTTCTCCCCCTACAGGTCCTTCTAGCCTTGGCGGGCCATCTAGTCTTGGCGATAGGCGGTCGCTGCTCTCAATGGAGGGTGTCCCTGCTGTCGCCGGGGAGTCACCATCACCGTCACCGAAGCTTCCAGGTGCAAAGAGATATTCAAGCAGTTTCGGCTATCGTTACGAGCGTAATGCAAGTACTGTAGCGGTTGGAAGCGAGGGCAGTCCTGGGAGTGCCACGACAGGCATTGACCGTCCATCTGTACGTTGCCTTCGGCGCTATTTGAGACCTTGTCTTTGACACACTTGATTCTATAGCCCACCTCGAACATTAGTATCAATGCGGAGGAAGATATAACAGCATTTATGAACGAAATTGAGTCGCGCAAGCCCTTATCCAGCCAAAGAGAGCCGGAGAAGCCAGATACCGCCACTGCGGACGAAGGTGTTGCCCAGGTTCCTGAGGTATCGACTAGGTCACAGACGATGTCTCGACCGGAGCCGGTGCTGACCACAGAGGCAGCCGTAGACGAACGTCTGAAGGTGATGGAGGATGCATTCCTAGCAAGCATACAAGGCTTAGGGAGCAAGCGGAGCCGAGCGCACACGCGAACCAGCACAGGTTCGTCCACCGCCCGCGCAGCCAGCTCCAACACATCAACCGTTGGGCGCCGCACGCTCGACCCGCTCAGCTTCGTCCCAAGACAGCAGGACACAGCCCCTAGGACGCCGCCACTCTCGCGGCGGCAGAGCGGCAGCCTGACCGGGGTGCCGCCGTCGTACGTGCGCCCGCGGTTCATGTCGACGAGCAGCGCGCGCTCGGAGTTCAGCATTGCGTCAAACGAAGTACTGGGCAGGATGGACCCCGAGGTCGAGTTCGAGGGCCGGCGCGACCCCTTCGTACCTCGCGATTTCACGGAGTGAAGGATTGTAAGACTAGTTTATTTTGGACGCACTCTCCCTGAGGTGCATATGCCGTATGCTTGGTTTAGAACGGACTATTTACTGGAACGAGCGCGCGCCGTCGAGGACGATGCTCATGTCAATATGATGGGTATTTGCTATTCACAACTCTGTACATACACTTTACCCTTCGTGTTGTCGCATTTTTGATATTCTACTTACTGCTTTCGCCACCTCTCATGCCCTCCATTGTAGCATTATGACATATTTTTCGGCAATACATCATGACCTGGAATTATGAACACTAATATATCGTGCTATCTATATGTCTTGGAAAACGATGTCCTGAGGCCTCCCAAGCTAGCTGGGAGTCCAGCGAAACTCTTGACCATCAACTGGCAACACTGGGTACCATTGAGGATCTACACGCTCATTCACCGTCCAGACGGAGCGCAAGGTGTCGATTTCCTTCGGAGTAAGCCCTTCATCGAGAGTATAGTTGTCGTAGAGCGCGAACAGATCGTGCCCTTTGTGGTTGGCCATTACCTTTACGATAGGCGCATCGTAAAGAGGGAGTTTGACGTTGGCTCGTCGGGCCCAGTCGCGCGCGACGTTGATACGGATCTGTTTCTCGTCCGGCACACAAACGAGGTAGTTAACATAGTCGTCGTAGTCCGGGTCCCATTCCTCGGGTATGGCGTCGCCCAAGAGACACTCCTCGCGCTTCTTCTGTTTCTTGATCTGTGTCCACGCCATGAGCTTCTCGTCTGCGTCGCCCCAGACCTTCCACCAGAAATCAGGAATGACCCAGCCATAGCAGTATCTTGGTGGCTGGAGTTTCTTCGAGGAGTCTGGAACCAAGAACCCAGGAAGAGAGAAGAACGGAGGATAAGACATGATCTTTCCGATTTCCTGCGTATCCATTTGACATAAGGTCATATCTGTAGAGGGGTGAGACTCACCTCGACGGTGTACGGTTCTTCTCGCGGTAACACAGTTTCTGCATGACTGCCGGGTGTATAACATCTGGTGCTTGTGGAGGACCAGTCAATGGCCGGCCAGTGAGGCATTCTTGAAGCTTGAAGGATGCGGGGGAATTCTGATTGTTGATAGCAATCCGAGACTCGTCTCTTGGTTTTATGTACTCATTCCGTGGCCATCTGACGGACATCGTCGTACAATGGACTGGGCAGCGGAAGTGGCATGGATGGCCATATCCGCCACGATTCATTTTCAGCAACTTTCATTGTACAAGACAAGGCCCAGCATCGTGTTACAGCATGATGCGTATGTCCTTTTCTAAGACACATCAAGGGCCCACATCTAAGAACACTGATTGAGTGAACTCCTCTATTGTTGTCCATGTACTTACAGCAGCGTGATGATAGGGATTACACTCACGAGAATGTGCCTCTCAGAACGCGTGAAAAAAACGACTTGAGTCTACGTATTGTGTTCAGACTCAGAGTCTGGTGAACGACCACGGTGAACCATCGACAAACCATCGATGCAATTGCGGAAAAGTCGAACCCGGAGCTTTGGCGTCTAGTTATTCTACGTGCCACTTCGGCTGTTGCCGGGCACTTGCATGGCTCTTCGAGTGAGGACACTGAGGAGGCTCTTCGTCCACTTTCAATGTGTTCTAGTCGGCACTCGGATATGTATTCACGACCCTGATACCTTCTCGAGGGTTGAGGTGATTATATCAGCTCACAGCTCAATATCAATGGACATTCTCTCTGAGACTAACTCTCTACTCGACAGTGTACATCTCATATACACTGGCACTGCCAGCTAATTCACAACGATCGCACGGAGAAAGTTGCTGCTATATGTACGTGCTTCTTTTCACGTTATCGGGTTCTGTCAAGTGCACACATCTGTTTCTGATCACTTACTGTGTATGTCGTCCAGCGTGAGTCGGATGAGATCTTTGCCACCAGCAGCCTTCTCATGGAAAGCAGAGAACCGCATTCGCATGGTTTCATATATTGCAACTATCGCTCCGGCATCGGTCCTCCTCCTAAGTGCTTTGGTGACCCACTACCATTCCCCTCTGAACAATATGCGTCTACCACCCAGTCTTAATGCCATTCCTCGTTCTTGGCTGAGTGCTGAGGACTAAATGCCGTTTGCGACGATCGGTATTGTGCGATCACCGCCAATTATTGCATGCCACAGTTGAGGCGATTTTCGTACTATGCGGTGTTCTGATGGGCGCAGCCTGCGAAGCGATCGTCCGCTTGGCCTGTGCTCGTCAGCAAGATACGCGTCGAGGTGAGCGGAATCTTCAAACTCCTGCTACGCTTTATTTGATGACGTTCAGGCTGAGCACTGCCCACATCTTTCCAAGATATTGCCAGCCTCCGCTCTCGCAGCCTAATGCTACACCGCTAGAGTAATATGGTCGCCGCCTCTGGAATTACATATGATGGGCGGGCATTTGCGGCTCCGGTATCACTCGGTATAAAGAGTGGCCCACGAGTCACTTGCGTACGATGACGCGACCAGGCTCCTCCCACCAACTGACATCGCAAACATCGAAATGACCACTGTGCCCTCCGCCGTCATCTCAGAATTGCAAGCAGCGTAAGTTGAAGGCTTGATCTTAGTGCGCGTGCATCCGTTGACGTACTGTCTTTTGCCTAGCCTTGTTACCAATCGCTCTGTCAATGCCTCCGTAGGTATGCATTACCTGCCATGGCTTTCAATACAATATTGAGCACTCTGTCCTGTCAGCACTCGTGGTCTTTGAGTATCTCATCACTCTCGAGGACGAATGGAACTTCCTATCGGCGCGCCGATGGTCTGCTGTCACATGGTTGTTTTTACTTAATCGGTACCTCATGCTAGCTGTAGCAATACAGAAAGCGCCAGTGTACAATGCTCAGGCAAGTTCGTACTCCCTTACCGCCCAAACTCACGCTCACGATGAATTATGGTTGTAGGAGTAAGTACATCTAGGACTTCGTTCGAGACAAGTAATCACGACTCCGTAGTTGTCAAAACCATTCATTGAACATTTTCCTGGACGTCATTGCAGTGCTACCATTTGCAGTAACAGCAGGTACGCCTCCCGATGTAGATCAATTATGTAAATCATATTGATATTAGTACGGATTCTCCGTCAGCATTCTCTGCTTTGAGAGTATTCGCGTTGATGAACCGGAAGATACCGCTCGCGGGACTTGTCCTAATCTTGAGCCTCGTTCCAGTGGCAACCAACGGCGTGAGTGAGGACACCCAGTATCCATGATCGACCACTCATGTCTACGCTTAGTTTGCTTTTAGCAGAACCAGCCAGGTATTTGTAGATAATCCGATAATCGGCTCATCATGCGTCGGGATAGTGTCCGTCGATAACCAGACCAACCTTGCGTAAGTACCGTGTCTAGTCAATATGACGGTACGCTGATATCCTTTCTTCCATAGCCGTGAGCTTTTCAGTTCATGCTTGCACTTTCGTCTCTTTTTGACGCTCTAGTAGTCGCTCTCAGTACACGCCTCTCCGTAATTGTCGCGGATATCATCGTACTTGTGGTGACGTGGTTCAGCACTTTTGACACCGTGAGACGAGCCAGCTCCGCCGGTATACACGTGAACATCAGTCAAACCATCTTACAGGATGGTGCGTTTCTTATCCGTTGTGCCTAACATATATTGTTGATTCGACTTCTTCTTAGGGAGTATATACTTCATGTAAGTATCACACCTGCCGTTTTTTCACGTCGCGCTCAACCTGTCATTACAGAATCATGCTGGGGCTGAACGTGTTTCTGATGGTCTGCAATACAGCGGTAAGGCCAAGGTTTGACACTCTCATAAACGCGCAACTGATAGGATGCGACCATTCCAGTCTGTTTCCGAGAATTTTCTCATACCCGTTATACTCGCCGATACGTACGTGTTCAGTCTTTGTGTGTTTGGTCTCCCTCTCATCTCTGATCAGCATGCCACCTGTGCTCATCTCACGGTTTCTGATCAACCTTCGACGGGTTGACTCTCAGGCGAGCGAGCATGATATCGATAGCAGAGAATACTCTAAATCCAGGACCGTCAATTTTCGGATACCGACCGTCCAAAGCGTCATCGGAAATCTTGGAGAAACACTCTACGATGTTATCGAGGATGCTTCCGAGTGCAATCTTTCCGAAGATATGTGACATGTACCGAATGAAGCGTAAGACGCGTAGACGAAATATTTGTTCTACGCGTTTTTCCACTTCTCACAGAACAGTATGGGATCTAACTTCGGGAGTTGTCGCAACACGCCTCAGGGTCAGTTCATCTTAGTTCAGTATTCAGTCTTATCTTCGTATCTGTTGTCTGTTGTCGCGCGCCTACTTTGATCTAGTCAGTCAGCCCCCAGCTCGTGCTCGCGCTTTGGTCACTCTGTCTGATTCACTTCGGTATCCTTAGGGTCATCATAGTTCGTGGATTGTGTACCGCCTCTTTCAGATGAAATCTTCGAACACTCGGAGGGTGCCAGGGCCTGGAGCGCTGAACGTTGGTTAAGTTTGATAGAGTATGCTTCGATGAATGCGTTGCTTTTGATGAGGTGAGTTAACGCGCCGAGATGTTTGTTGTATGTCTCAAGTCTTGGTCTAGCCAGTACTAGTTTCTATCAAAAACAGCTATCCAAAGTGCTCCGTGTATTCATCAGTACCTGCGAGTTCCGCAAGATCAAGAGTGGAATCTCATATCTATCTATCAAGATACCACCTCTCCCTTGAACCCTAATCGACAGTAGCTCTTACAAATTCTTTGAACTGACGCTGTACAGCATCCGAGCCACGGTAAAAAGCTTATAACAAGATCCAGGCAGGAGCCCACACATTTTAGTCGTCTTTCACCTCTCAACTTCAGAGTACCGGGCCGCGATGGTCAGAACATTTCCCCCTTCCGTCATTGCGCAGTTGCAAATAGAGTGAGTGTCTCTGTACACGTACCTCCCCTATGTGCTGATACCACCCGTCCGATTAGTCAGATTTCGAACTACGTCGTGTTCGCATGTGTCGGTGCGTACCTAGCAGCTTTGAGGCTACGGAGACATGAACGTATGATCTATAGCCCTCGTTGCCTATGAATATCTCATAACGCTCGATCGCGAATGGGTATTCCTCCGAGCACGTCGATGGACCACCGTCACAGGGTTATTCCTGGTCAACCGATATCTCGTGATAACAGTGGTGTTATTACAAGCGTTACCAGAAACTGAGCTGGTGCGACAAGTTCATTGTTAACCATATAAACAAGTTACTTACAAGTATTCCTATTAGACGTAAGTTGTCATTATACAAGCTTAAAGAAAAGCTCAACGGTCCAAACAGATGCCAGAACAAGTCATTCGTGAGGTTCACGATCGTCATAGCGCTACTGCCGTTCGTTGTTACTGCAGGTCACTCTATCTATTTTTGGTTTTATGGTAGTTGTGCTGACAAGAAGATACCTCAGGCTTCTCCGCTCTGCGAGTGTTTGCCTTGATGGATCACAACCTGCCAATATCAGTGATCGTCCTTTTCTTTGGTATGATACCGCTCGCCGTGAACAGCGTGCGTGATAGGCTAGTATCATGCAATCACGAACTCACCAGAGGAAACAGTATACACTCACCCATACGACACAAGTCTACATGAACGATCCAGTATTCGGCGCACTATGCTACATACAGCCTGACATCACTGATCGAATGAATTCAATGTGAGTATTTTATCTCCTAGCTATTGAACACATATAAAGATAACACTCTATTCGTTTAGGCGTATGCCTTGAGAGTATATTTTGAGCTCAGACTATTGATATTCAGCTAGTCACCGACGTGTCGCGCCTAGCGGCAGTTATCGTGGATATCGTTGTCTTGGCCATAACTTGGATCAAAACTTTCCGTACGGTCAGATTAGCGCGAGCTGCGCGCGTACAAGGGAGTATCAGCGGTGCCATGCTTCAGGACGGTGAGTAGTAAAATGGTCCAAGCTGTACAACCTTCGGTTTGACAAATAACGATGAAAAGGTACTATATACTTCATGTAAGTTCATACACTCTTGACGTGCCTCGCGTCCCATGATGCTTTATTAGAATCCTCTTAACGCTGAACATCTTGTTGTGGATCTCTAATCTCATCGTGAGCTTGTTCATCTTTCTATACACTAACAAGCATGCTGACATCTATTGTGCCATCGTAGTCAAGAGGAACCACTATGGCGCTGGTGGTCAGCTTATTGACAGCGATGTACGTCTTTAATGTATCTTTACCGAATTTCTACTCATCACTTGGAAGCTTACCACCGCTGCTTATCTCGCGTTTCCTCATTAATCTCCGCCAGGCCGGTCCCTCCTTAATAGGTGAATCAGACGGCAAGCCTGATGAGAATGTACAACGTTCAACTGTGATTTTCCGACAACCCGCCTTGCAAAGCATCATAGGGAACATGGGAGGATCTCTCGATGACGGGTTGCAGGATCCGCTAGGCGAGATCGCTGCCGATGTAGGCGCAGACACTGGCAGGGACATGGTTGTCCGTCAGTGGCATGACATCCACGAAAACATTCATGCGAACGATTTGGAACTCGGTACTATGTCATGATGCGGAACACCATCACAGAGAGATTTCTTTTGTAGCTCTGACGGATTGCTTCCAAACGTTTCACGAGACTGGGAAATCTGTAGATTGTGTTGACGATGATCGATGATATCTACTGTAGACGTGCAGGCCAGGCGGGGCCATTTGTTGATCGTTCAAATAGTGCCGTCGTAGACTGTTCAGTACAAATGCATGGTCTCTGTAGAACGTTACTGATATTCACGCAAGAAAACTCATTGCCCTTTACATCGCGCCGCAAAAGAGTAGCCGGACTTTATTCCTAACGCTTCTGTCGGTCGTCGATTCACGGCGATCGCCGGTTCATCTCAAGTTCATCTTGTGCGACTCCCGCCTAGTACACCGTGGTCCTGTTCTGACACAATTTGGTCTTCTCTACGAGTAGCCTGGCTCATACCTCAGTAAGACAAAACAGTGTACACTGTGCAGGATTTACACGAGTAGAACTCAATTAACAATCCTTGAAGGAGGTAAGTAAAAAGACATCCTTCGAGCCGGGATCGAACCAGCGACATCAAGATTACAATAGGTAACCAATTACAGTCTTGCGCTCTTCCAACTGAGCTATCGAAGGTTGTATTTGTAGGCTTGCAAGTGCTATAACGGTGGTCTATGGGAGCAGTCTTTCAGAGCCCCAACATACTGCGGATGAGCGCTAGAAGTACTCCTAACCCCGTTCTAAGTCTTATCTTATGCGCGCATCAATGGAAAGATCTAGACAAGTGAGCTAGGTTCGCGGCTCGCCTTAATTCTTGACTCCTTCGTTCTGAAGACAGCTGGCATCTCCTTGACGACTTCAAATTCAAGACTCTCCGCTCAGATAATGGGACAATATCTGCCGGTAAATGAGGCGTCGATGCCCTTCGACCGTGTCCTCTAAACTATGCGGCAGTTCCAGCCAGTAGCTGTTGCAGCATGCTGTCTCCGAGAGACTCATGCGCATACCTCCATCCCTGGGCTGGTGCAAGCTTGTGATGACATGGTATATGTGTCTTCATCGCTTGCCTCGCTTGTTTTGGGGCTCCTGATAACCTGATATCTGTGCGTCATTCGCTGCCTGCCAACAGGGTTCTCCCAGGGCGTAGTCATTATAGCGTCCTCGATCCGGATATCGAAGCGTATGGGATCTAATCATCTAGTAAACTGTCTGCCGGTGAAGAAATGCTGTTAGTTACCAATTCGTCCTGTTGCTGTGATTGTAAGACACCCACGCTTCCCATTTTACAGCAGAGCCCCTCTAGTTCATCAGTCGCTATCACTGGTTGACAGTCTAGTAGCGGGTGGCTGTTATCACTCGGTGCTTCGAGGCTTTGCGGCAAATGCTCGTTCCCTGTGAGAACCTTCTCTTGCCATTATGCAACCAGCTCACGCATGTCTGTTCGAAATCCTTAGGACGCAGCGCCATGTTTTGCACCTCAGATCTATCGCGTACGACTAGATGGATATTCGGCTACGCTAAAGGTTTTTAACATATCTCCAATATGAACGCTGGGGTACGCGTTAAGAGCTTTCATTCTTATAACAGCGCTGACGCTATCGCTGTGCCCTTGTACCGACACTAGATGACTCAGACGCTATTCCTCTTTCCATGAACAGTGGACTCACCGAAACCGCATCAGACCGTGCTTTATAGGTTCGGGTTCGAGGTCCGGCTCTAAGGCTGGTAGGACCCGACCAATTCCCGACTATCGGCGTGCAATCCCAAGCCGGCAGTACCACCAGCTGGAACAGATCGGTAGAACCCAAACCTCCACTACAAAATGTGGATGTGTGGTGGGGCAGCCTTTAGTGCTCGTCACACCCGCCCTCTTAGTTGCTACGCAGCAACGTCATGGAGTCCTCGATGCAACCACCTTCATCTCGTTCACAGCCCTTTGACACCCTCATCCTCGACCTCGGGGATGTCTTATTCGATTGGTCGGTAGGACCGGCTACCCCCATACCTATGAAGCAACTTCGTAGAGCCCTCGCCACCTCCGTCTGGTTCGACTTCGAGAGAGGGCTCATAAGCAAAGATGAGTGCTATCGCGCGGTGGCACAACAACTAGGCACGTCCGCGGAGGAAGTCGCCACCACTTTTGACACCGCCCGACGGTCGATTCGCATGCGACCCGACGTCGTCTCCCTTATCCAGGAGCTCAAGCCCGGACGAAGGATATTCGCCATGTCCAATATTTCAGCTCCGGACTGGGAGTGGGTTCGAGATCATCATTCTGAATGCGGAGTCTTTGACCGAGTGTTCACATCCGCTGCGGCCGGCGAGCGAAAACCAGACCTTGCTTTCTTCCGTCACGTCCTTCAGCAGACCGGTGTTGATCCCCGTCGTACTGTGTTTGTAGATGACAAGCTACAGAACGTTTTCACGGCACGCTCCCTCGGCATCACGGGAATCATATACGACGACTTCCCCGACCTTGAACGGAGACTGAGAAGCATTTTTGGCGACGCTGTTCAGAGGGGAGAGGCTTTCATGCGTGCAAACGCTCTGAGGCATCAGTCCTATACGAGCGCAGGCCAAATCATTCTAGAGAATTTCACTCCACTCCTGATCATTGAGGCCACCGGTGATCCGTCCCTAGTGGAGTACACAGTCACCCCTGGCGGACCACAATCCTTCTTCGCCGATGACACACAATATGCGTACACTCCCCCTCCCGACATCGACACGACGTCCATCGCCTTCACCGCTGCCCCCAACATTGTCCCTGATAGCGTAAAGCACCGTGTCATGGACGAGATGGTGGCCAATCGCAGTCGGGACGGCATCCTGCAGGTGTACTTCAGTCCCACACGACCCCGGATCGATGGTGTAGCCTCGATCAACGCTGTGCATATGTTTTACACGTACGGGCGAGGCAGCGAGGTGAAGGAGACTCTCGATTGGATAATAGCCATCCTCAAGACCCGTGCGTACGTTGACGGCACGTACTACTATACCACGGCCGATTCATTCCTTTAGTAAGTTGTGACGCCTTTCCTCCGATTAGCTGCGTCAAGCTTACTTGCTTCCTGCATAGCTTCCTCTATCGACTTCTGCGTGTGGCACCGGAGGTGGATAAGGAGATCAGGCTTGTCTTCATCGAGCGATCTCGAGAGCGCGTAGGCAAACCTGGGGATGCCCTTGCGCTTGCTATGCGCGTCTTGTTCTGCACGGAATACGGGATCGACGCCACTACCGACGCAATCAAGTTGCGTGATATGCAGGAAGCCGATGGCGGGTGGAAGGACGGATGGATATACAAGTACCCTTCACAGGGCCTATCCGTTGCCAATCGAGGGTTAACAACTGCTTTTGCCGTCAATGCGCTCAAAGCAGCCTTCGGCGGGCGGATTAAACCCAAGTGAAGGGCCGGGGCGTACCATTTGGCGTCACAGTGCTGTCAGGGTATGGAGCGTTTTCACTAGATAGTATTCTGTTGGACTGTCCACTGATAGATCTCGTACAGAGACCCTAGATCATTTGCAATTAAGTCACTCTTCGTAGATAGTCGTTGTCTATGCGCATCGAGTGGTCTTCCGCGTATCCGTGTATGTCGGTTACTCTTGCTCGGGCGACGATATGACTTCTTGTATTTCAGAATTGTTAGACGATTATCGGCTCGTATATCACTCCTGAGTCGCGAGCAGTACGACACTTCCGCGTTCCTATGGAGAGCGAACGAACATTGAAACTCGGGTCAAATGTGAGCATCTGTCGCCCCAATACCGATACAGTGACAGCTAATTGAGGCTGCAATGAAGCATAGTCAGCGATCGATATAAAATTTACATGCGCGCTGTTTTGAGGCCGATTACCATGACGCGGCAGTGTTTCAGGGAGGGTGGACACAAGGGCGCGTGCACAAGAATGCATCTGAGGAACCCTAACGTGTTCCATATTGAGCGTAAGGTTAGTTATATCTCAGGTCCGGTATGAGATTCAGACTCGGACCACGACAGCCAGGTCAAACTGTGGCGTAAATAAGAGCTGGGGTCGTAAGTTACTCACGCCAGAGTAGAACCCGCATGGCGCTATAAAGTTCCGGCTCATGAGATTCCTACTTTGCACTAGGCCAGGCAAAGCTCTCAAATGCTAAATCCACCAGTCCGTTTGGTACGGATCAAGCTAACCGTGACGCGAGACGTTCTTCCTCGGTACGTGCAATAGAGTGAGTCTTCATACGGTTATTGAGGTACAGCATATGACATAGGTCTGGACATGCATACATTATAGCAGCAGCGAAGTATTCACGACTTGTGCGTCAGCTTGCGCAACAAAGACGTATATGCATGGCCCGACGACCCCTTGCGGCTCTGATCTCCCTGTCCTTCACGTCCCTCCGACGGCGCGCTCAGGTTCGCGAACGGATCGTCCATGTGCCAGTCGACATCGGAGAAGGCGTCGTCCGCTGAGGGTCGTATGAGCGACTTGTCTGCGAACAGACTCGGGGCGAGGGGGTCCAAGATCGGCTTGGGGTGCGAGCGACTGTCACCCTGCGTTGACGTGCCGGAGCGCGTGCTTAGCTTGGAACGAA
This sequence comes from Pleurotus ostreatoroseus, assembly GCA_005298045.1. Lineage (NCBI taxonomy): Eukaryota > Fungi > Basidiomycota > Agaricomycetes > Agaricales > Pleurotaceae > Pleurotus > Pleurotus ostreatoroseus. The sequence goes on along the minus strand of SWBT01000447.1, from coordinate 22,027 downwards.
CGCGGTGCAGGGATTCGGCGATTGACGCTGTCGGGCTAAACGCCCATCGGGACGAGCTGGTCGGTGAGCTGACTATAGACTCCGCGCGATTGCTAGTCGTGGGTGGGACATCGGTTTCAATGAAGAGCGGGACGCGCACGTCGTCTCTGTCGGAGAAGAGGCCGCGCGATATTGGGATTTGTGGTAGCGCATCGGGGTTATGTTGGAGGAGCTCAGCGTGGACCATAGAAGCGCTAGGCACGGAGACCATGTCGTATTGACTCCCGTCTCTAGTTGTGGTGACAGAGTCGGCGTAAGCTTCGTGACCGCTGTACGATGCATTTGGTTGGTTTTCTGCCAGGCCGTACTCTGGCATGAAGCGCACGCGCTTGCGTCTACGCCAGCGTACGAGGAGGATGAGGCATGGGAGGATCACGAGGAGAGTGACGAGAACGGGAACCAGTATGGCGACGAGTAATGTGCTTCTCCTGTGTAGCATGTGAGAACTGTGCCTTCCGGACGTAAAAAAAGACACCATACGCATGCTTCGCTTCGCTATTCACCTGCGCAGCCCGTATCGCCGAGGGGTCGGGGCTGACAGACGAGGACGAGGACGGTTGCCCTATGCTGGTTGACTGCGCCAGATTCGTGAACTCATCGGTGGAGGTGAGGACAGAGACATAGGATGTGACTGTAGTGTCCGTAGTAGTGACCAAGGAGACGCTGGACCCCGAAAGTCCGAAGGCAGTGCTGACTGATACCGCTTCACTCGATAACACAGTGAGGCTAGACGACCGTCAAAGCTGTTCTACACACAGATATACTACTTTCTTACCTATCCGCGGATTGGGTCGAATGCGACGGACTGACGGTAGAGGACGACGAAGAGCCAGCTGAAGATGTCGCGACACTCCGAACGGAACTTGATGTGTCGAGCCAGGAGGCGGAAGAGGACGATAAAGCATCTATATCTGCACTGGGCGTATTTGAAGGTACTAAACTTGAAGAGTATGATTGGGCAGTACTAGAGAGTAGCTATGGTGGGAGTAGTGATAAGAACGGTGTTCAAATCATAAGAGTTACGACGCACCGATGTCGACTGGGCAGCAGTACTGCTGGCATCGCCTGTGCTCCACAACCGAGAACTCCCGGAATTCGCTTCGCCCCATATTGACGTCGATGTGGACGCCTGCTCTAATGAGCCCGAAAACCAGCTTGGGCTCGAAGAGATTGCGCTTGATGCAATCAAGCTACTTGAAGGAATGGCTGTACTTAGAGAAAGTGTGGACAGGGAAGGTGTGGACGAAAGGATCGAGGGAGCGACAGACACGCTCGACGTCGACGTTGAAGCTTGAGTTGATATCAACGACTCCAAAGACATGGACGAGCTGCTCGAAAATTGGGCGGGGCTCGGAGTCATCTTCTGCGGCTATCAAAGCTTCGGCCGGAGAGGCTGTCGATTCAAGGATCGTGTTCGAGTGTTGGATGTCTGATACACAAGAGCAAACGATGTATTAGGGCAACAAAGATATGCGCGGGAGCAACGGATACGTACACGATGGACGTGAAGACCAAGGGGTCACACGACACTGAACGGGGCGGCGGCGACTACGGAGGGCGCTGACGACCCTAATTGAAGCGTCGGCCGTCGCTAAGGGCGCAAGAACGGCATATCCGCTCAGTAATCTTGATTATCCCGAGCGTGACAACCGACGTCCGAGAGGACTTTGTAGGTCCATGTAAGACCTCCACAGTCGAAGAGACACGAGAGACTAAGAGTACGGGGTCATGGCTCGGGGGGTAGATAAGAAGACCAGCAATTGTCTCGAATGGCCGAGCACGCATCTGAGATACCGAAACATTCGGTATTCGGCGTTGTGGCGGGGTGCTGAGCGTCGATAAGCTCTGCAAATATGAGTCATATGAATACGTTGCACTGACTTATCTAGAGTTCCCAGAGAAGGTACGACAAACCTGGTTGGTCGATTAGACAATTACGGGGATCATCGTTCAAAACGGACCAGTACGGTCATCATGGTCGAGATCAAGGCGGGATCAGACGGGTACGCTACCAAGAGGCGCATCAACATACCCCGCTGGGACAGGGCTGATGCGCCCGACGCCGATCGTGATCGGCGTCAAGGTGGCGTACCAAACCTCAACCAAACCTTGTTCACTTCCAGCACGACGTCAAATCTTGACAGAGGGATGCGCATTGCGCAACACGAAGCCGTAGAGGTAAATTTGTCTATCATTACAACCCAGGATGATTTAATACACAAACTAGGTTCGTAGCAAGCCGTAACACATCGCGATTATTAGGCAGCGGCGCCGCGCCTACAGAATGAATGCTCTAGCGGTCCTACATCCAGAATACACCAGGGCAATGATTTCGTAAAGGTATCATCACAATACATAAGAATCAAGAAAAGACAGGCGAAGACACGAGCACGGCTCATTTCTTCTCCGAACTATCGTCCGACTCATCCTCGGCGGCATCGAAGTTGCCCTCGCCGATGTTGTTGAGTTCGTCCTCCTGGGCATCCAGATGCCGGAATTGGAACCAGAAGATGGTGCCGGATACGAATGCGAGGACGCCCATGACGGCGTAGTTCCAGATGAGGAGTGGGTCGGAGGACAATGAGACGAAGGCCTCGCCGATGGCGCTGGAGAGGGCGTTCATGAAAAGGAAGACGGCCATGACGAGGGAACGCATGTTCTTTGGCGCCTTCGTGAAAGCGTATTCGAGACCGGTGATGGAGGCGAAGATCTCGGAGAAAGCAATGAGGACGTAGGAGCCCGTCTGTATCCAGACGTTCAAGCTACTTGTGAGAGCTTTGCCGTCAGCGTCCTTGCAGGTGCTAACGTAGTAGCCACAGGGGTTGGTCTTGTAGATGTAGTGCTGTAGGACAGCAGCCCAGATCATAGAAGCCGTACCGGTAAAGAAACCGAACGTGATCTTCTTAATGGGAGTGAAGCGGAGACCCATCCGCGCAATTGCGGGGTAGACGAAGAAGTCGACGATGGGGATGAAGATGATGAGGGCGAAGGGATCGAGGTTGGAAAGAACGTCGTTGGGGACACCGTGAGTAGCCATGGTAGCGGCCTGGGACACCAAGTTGTTGTTCAGTTGGTTGTATGTGAGCCCTAAAAACGTGCCGTCAATTAAACGCTAAGCCGCTATAGGCGACGATCAAATACTCACACCACAGGGGGTACCACAAGAAGACAGTGCAAGCCTTAAATCCACGAGCGACTTCATCGACCCAGTTGTCGTCGAAAGTCATCCAACGTGGACGTGCTTCACCCCTGAAGTTGCTGGGTTTCGCAGCCTCCCAGAAATCATCGGCGTACAAGTTACGGAAAGTGCGGACCGGGTTCCACGAGAAGCGACCCTTCAAGGACAGTCTCCATATCCGCATAGAGCTGAGAAGGACAGAGCCTTTTGGCGGGGAGCGGACATATCTGTTGCGGCCGAAGAACAGGATGAAGGGGCACACACAGAAAAGAATGGTAGGGAGGGCGTATGCGAGCCAGTATCCAACATACTTCTCGGAGTACGACATGCCGATCTGGCCGATCAGCGAGCCGACGTTAACGAACAGGTAGAAGTACTGTAGAACGTACGGTGAGCTTGGGGTACTGTGGCAATGGACGCAATTCTTACCATGTAAATTCTGGTCGTAGTTAGCTGTGGATCGACGATGACACGCTCGCCAGACTTCGTTGTCTTGATAAAAAGCTTCGATCTCTGGTACTGCTCTGCAACAAGGGGTGAGATATTGGCCTTGAAACCACCAGTTCTAGATAGATGAATTTACGTAAATACGCATCGCTTACAAAGTGATTGATGTCAGCTCACCCTAGACCCATGATAACTAGAGCAATGACGAAGCATGCCAAAGAGCCTCTGCTATCCTGGATAACTTGGGGTATGGAGGAAATGACAAGGAGGATGTGGCCAATCAAGCAAATGCCTGTGCATATACAGACAGTCTTGAATCTACCCCACCGCGAATCTGCAAGATATGCGGCAAACAATGGAACGACGTAGATCCTGCCAAGCCATAAGCATCAGCTGACGGTTGATGTGAGAAAAAGAATAGGGAGCGCGCACCAGAAGTTGTTGAACGTGATCAAGCCGGTCGAAGCCTGCTGGCCCATGTCGAGGGCACCGGACTGCCCATCGGTACCACCGGCACCGGTCCGCGACCCTGGTGGTAGCGGCTGTTGAATGAAATTCGTCTGCCCGCGGAGGTCAGTGCCTAATACACCCGGAAAATACAGCGTACGCACGAAGACGACAGTGGTGCCGTAATATGAGAATCGTTCGCACATCTCGACGAAGGCGACAACTAAACAGCGGATGAGTCATTTGGCACACGACCATAAAATAGACTACGCACGATATGCGTTCCATGGTATTGAGTCAGAGACGCGTCTTAGGGTCTGACGTTCCTCCTCGGTGGGGAACTCAAGTCCGTCGTGGATTCCATCGAGCTCTTGCGAGTCGGCGGATGAAACTACGTGCTCCGTGGAGACGTCGAGCTTCTTCTCGATGACATACTGATTATGTTCGACCTCTGCAAGGGCGGCCATTACGGCGTCGTCGGTTTGCAAGCGTGCCATCGTGTCGTCCGTTGCTCGAGGGACGGAGCACTGGCGATGGGGGAGTGGGCAGCCTGGCGTGGCGAAATAGGGAAGGGGGAGAGAAAAATTCGCTGAAGGGAGTCGGAGGCGAATGGCCGGATTTATACGGCTTGCATGGCATCTTCGAATGGGAGGGGGGATGAATCAAAGTCAACCATATGGGCACAGGCGCTTCTCCGCATTTTCGCTACGGCGCGCAATAGCGCGCAATCCACCGCGGTCGGAATCTTTGTGCCTAGAGTAATTTCCAGGATGATCTTTTTGCACGGGTAGGAGCACAGGCATGAGCTCGATGGAGCACATGGTCCATTCCCCGACTCTGCCGCCACGGAATCATGCGCCGCTTCGCCACGTTAGCATGGAGACTCGTCTGACCTCCATCTCTGGAGCACAAAGCAGCATCAGCTGCTCGCTTCTTCATCAGAATAGCGAGGGGAACATACACTCGCGGGCTTTTCGCTCGTACTTTCTGCGTTTTCGTCGAACTGTCTCGAGCAAGGATCGGCAACAGGCGCTCATTGTGGCGCGAGAATCGCCGCGTCCAGATCAAAAAAGCGTGCGAAATACTGACATAAGCGCAAAATTTCCATAAGGTGCAAAACGGCGGGATCGGGCGCTTCTCCTGTGGTCGGTCGCCGTGTGGTCGCCATCAACCCGACGAGGAGAACACAATTTATTCGAGATATAATTACAGCACCAAAGAATAGCGCAAGATGTCGACACCAGGTCATTACTCGTCTCCTACACATATACACTGCCCATATTGACTAGCCGCTATGCCAGCGGTGCGATTGTTGCACACGTCTCTCGTATCCTTGGCGAGAAGAACGTCGGATCGATGAGCTCGGGCGAGCAAGCACGAGTCTAAACATGCTATCGCCTGCGAAGGCCGCTCGTCCACTGGCGGCGCAAATCCTTATCTTTGGCCGCACTCTGGATCCACCCGCACCTCCAACCTTACGCCTTCTCCAGATTCGGTCTGGGTCCTCCCCCGATGCACCTCGTACAACGAGTCATAGATCACGACAGATTCCTCCAGCTACGCTCTGCTCACACTGTGGCTCTGTGCCTCAACTGGACGAGGCCACCCCTATGCACTCTGTTATTCGTCCAACGTCTAGCACCCGCTAGCACGTCGTCGAACTCGGTGACGTGAGTCGTCGTCAGCCTCTGGGGAAATTACCCGCATGTGCCGCTTTTAGTAATGCTGACCGTCAATGACTGAGCAGGCCTTGCGTAAGAAATCCTCGAGGCTCACGTCCTCATCATCTCGCTTTCACTTTCTATCGGTGTCTTGCGACTATGAATTCGTGCCGCCTTCTTCCGCAGTCGCCAAGCGCCGTCGCCGACTACAGTTTGATCGCACGATCGATGTCCCGATATGGCAGTGCGCCGCCTGCGAGATTATCTCCGCGGCGCATTTCGACCATCAAGGCAACTCTCCAGGAACATATATCAACGGTGGTCGCATCCTACATGTCTTCGCCGCATCGACATTTTTTCACATTGTTAGACCCACTTCGGCTTCGAATGGCCAAGGCTCAAACATGGATCGCGTTCATTCCCGCTTTGCAGCGCTTTGCTCATCGCGCGCAGCCGGCTCGGCCCGCTCCCTTCGGCAGACAGGCAGCGTTAGTGATTTCCCGAGGTTTTATACTCTTGTGCGACGACGATGACCATCGATAACCCTTGGGAATTGGTCTACAGTGTCTGTTATTATTGCCCCTACACTGCCTCCGACTGTGGAAAACGCTTACGGCGTGGCAGATCCAAGAGGAACATGTCCGTCTCCCTCAATACTACATACTACATAGGACGCAAATTATGACCTCCTCGTTCCCTGCAAGCTCCAGTTCGACAGGTTTCCAGCAGCTGCGCGAGTTATGGTCACTGTGTTCCACATGCCAGACGTCGATAGTGACACATGGATTCCTCTCTTTGTAACTACCAGTGTATCACCGGATATTGGCCGTTGCTCATGGAGCATCGAGGCGAGGCGGGCCACCGCCAACACAAAATGCGCCTCGACGACGCCACCCCTCTCCGTATGCAGCCGCCCACCGCTGAGACACCGTCGTCTGGAATAGTGGGCCGTGGCCATCCGCATCGAGCTGCCCGCCCATCGCGGATTTCAACGAGCTGGAGGCCGGTCTCTAGAGCTCCTGCGCCTCTGCGCTCTCGCCGCGGACTCCAAGAAACTCCAAAGGACCAGATGCTCTGCGCCCCGCCGGCCTAGGCGCACGCGGCCCGCGCCACGTACCACGCGTGATGCGTGACGCGTAACGCGAGCGCGCGTACCTGAGCGTTTCGCGTCCCGGGCTCGGACGTGCGCGACCTAAGCGTTATCTCCCTGCGCCCGCCAGCGTACTGGAAACCGGAAGGACACCGACCATGAAGGCGATAACGTTCGCTCTTCTGTCCGCTGTCAGGCCTGTTGTCTGCCTCGCTGTTATCGGTGCCAAGGTGCGCGCAGGGTCGGGTTCCGAGTCCCTGGCGGCACGAGCTGGGCCCGGAGGCACGAGAAATGGCGTAGGGTGTTGCGATAAGAGGAATGATGGTAGCGGGGACGATATTCCGCTCGCCCATGTGCTCCTGGAGGCTCGTTGTCAGGTGTTTCCTCCGCTCCTTCGCTGTCGCAATATTTGCAAGGCTCAAGCTAGTCTGGAAAAAGCGTAAACCGTGAGCGTCCGTTATTAGCAGCTTAATTTTATGCGTTTATCATGCTCTTCCCCATGCGGTCCACCGTCCCCGTGAGCACGCAATATCGTTTTCAATGATGCGTCGATGTGCTTTTGTCGAAGATCACATTGACCTGCGGATGTGCACGCAAACTCGATGTCTGGAGAGAGCTGACTTGAGAAAATAACATTGGTTTGTCAAGAATCGAGACAACTATACTGATCCACAGTATGTCCCATAGATAGATCAGCTTCAAGATCTGTGCTCCGCATGCATGGTACGCGCCCTATTCTATGCTTCACGCTTCAGTTCTCAGGCCGTCGTATAAGCCACGCATAATCTACACACCTTCGCTATTCCTATACTTCGTCTCCCAAGAGTGTCTTACGCGCCTTCTCTGATTATGTCCTCCTGGTGCATAACGTCGTAGATCATCTCTTCGTTTGTCATATCATCATTTACCGTGTCTCCTGCAAATGTGTCCAGGACAAGCGGGTCATGTAGTCCGTCATCCAGAAGTTCTCCCATATTACCCACCACGGTCTCGACGACAGATTTTGGACCAGCAAGGCGCGGGTTGTTTTCGTGCGCCTCCCCATACGATGCAGGGCCGACTTGACGAAGGTTGATGAGAAACCGCGAGAGAAGTAGTGGCTGTAGCCTGCAAGACAGAGGGCATATAAGAATCGCACCGGCAAGACTGGGATTTGCGTACACCGCGATTATCCGCGAGATCGCTCCGGTGTTCATGGATCCCGCATTCTATGAGGCTCAATATGGTCAGTCATCACAGTATGGGTAAGGTTAAGCGTCTCTAAACCGATCACCAGATTGGCCACCCATATTAAAATACTCGTGACCAGCAGGACTCTTCGAGAGGCTTGCGTCAGGATCATAATTTTGAGCTGAGAGAGCATACTTACACAAAGTATATGGTGCCTAATGAACAGATTGCGGTCAGTACAGTATCCTCTGTCTAGCTCATACCACTCACCGTCCTGCAGCAGGACTTGACTAACAGTTCTTGTACCCACAAATCCGACGAGCCTGACAGAGCGGAATGTCTTCATCCACGTCGCGATCCAAACCAAGATATCCGCGACGACAATGGCCAAGCGAGAGACGGAGTTTACTATTGTGTGTGTGTCAGTGAATGAGTATTCGCAAAGCGAGAAGCACTTACGTCTGAAATAAATGCCTCAGTTTGGGATCATACATTAGAAACAACCGTATCAAGTATTAAACGCTATTAAGGAGAGTACTTCTATTGACGTCCACTAAACATGTCGGGCCCATGGTCGAGTCGTCAATATAGAGTGTAGTGGCTCGACTGAGCCGGTACTAATGCAGTGTAGTGTGAGCTCAAGAAATATTGGCTTCGGCGTGCCCTATACTCACACTGGTCGAAGCCACTGGTACTAAACCAAGGAGTAGAACAATCGTCGGGATAATTAAGTTATTACGGCCCATGACCGCAAAGACGCGAAGAGAAGAAAGCCCTGTAACGTCGACAGATGAGGTCCTTCCGACAACAATCAGAGATGTTATCCTCACCTGCTGTCACAACAAATGGCAGCAGCGTAACGATATTCAGGAAAATGTTCAAGGAGACGTTCCCGCAGCTATGTTACCCATGAGCTATATTTCATCCAAACGCTCACGTCTGAATGAAGCAAATTGTAGGTAAATATGTTCTTAGCCAGCCCAGAAGGGACATCGCACCTGGGCATTTGTGGGAAGTACTGCTATTACTGCAACCGCAACCATGAGATAGCGATTGACTAGGAAGAGCCAGGTGACGGCCGACCAGCGCCGTACTCGGATGAAATTCCATTCGTGTTCCAGTGTAATAAGATACTCATATGCTACGAGGGCTATGTTGTATTAGTGCCTCTAGTCTGGGAGATCGCATCTGTTATACACGCACTTATGGAAGCAAGTGCAATGCGATCATCTGTCAAGCTAGTCGACGTCCAGAATCATCAACAATTAGCGTAGATGTGTTGTCCATCTCTTTACTCACACATCTTGCAAGGCAACAATAACAGCAGAAGGACTTGGCTTTGACATCGAGGCTGAGCGGTGTGCGCGGGATTGAGATGCGACTACCTGACCCTAACGCTCGCCTTATAACAGGTATAGGACCGTCATGGCGATCGGTATAGCGATACTGGATCCTCATCTTCACGATAGATCACGGGTAAGGATCGAGATGTAGCCAATCCTGTAAAGCGAAGTGAGAAGAACGCACCACGAAGAAAGTGTGCCACAGAACGGCAGACGGCTTCTGCGATGAGCCGTTTGCCGTGGTAGCACTATGAACATCAACCGTAGGTGGTTGACCATCAGTATCCTGGTATGCCACCCTACGACCAATGATCCCTCCCGCCTGAGCCACATAGATGATATCATGTTTTGTTCTGTGTATCGCCAAGACACTGCGATGGCACCAAGGAGGATCAGATGTTCGTGTGTGTTGTCTACGACTGTAGCTCGACACCTGTTGCGAAGACTCTGTTCAGAGGTAACGTGGATCAGCTACACCACATCGCGACACGATATAACACAAGATACGACGACCAGTAGAGTCCACATAGTCATTTGGCTGCATTGTACAGGTTTCGCTGGATCATCGGGATACCTGTAACCATCGACAGTCACAAGTTGAAGGATACTATAGCACAAGGCATGCTTACTGTCACTTCCAGCCTTGGCAACCGGCTCATATCGACCTCTCGACCTCGTCTGACTCAGTAGTTGTATCGGGCCGCCAGAAGGTCATGTCCTACTCAACCGGGTCCACGAACAAATATCGAAGCGAAGCGGTTATGTGCATAGCGCGCTGGACTAGTTCCTTCGTATCCGTGCGCTTGAAGTACGGCTTTAAAGGATGGAGATTTGCGCGGGAGGCCCTCTACGACGCATAGAACAGAATGCGTTGATGGAGAAGATAACATTCATACGTTAAGGGTCGTAGCGAGTCGTGGCAAGTATACTGATCCAACGGTGTTTGTGATATATGAGACAGCTTCAAATACGTGTTCTGCATTCTCTGAAATGCACTGTTGTTTGTGCTTTAGCTATCAGAACATCATAAAAGCCAAGCGCAATCCGCATACCTCCACTATCCCTGTGTTTCGTCTTTGAGACACTTACGCGTCTTCTGTTTTCATGTCCTTTATATGTATGATGTCGCAGATGGCCTCTTCGTTTGCCGTATAATCGTTGACCACATCCCGGTCAGCCACATCCTGGAGAAGGGGATCGTGCAATCCATCATCGAGAGCCTCCCCCATGTTGCCTACCACGATTTCGATGACGGATCTTCGTGCGAAGCCGACGTTCGAAACGTATGCGCTGCGCTCTTCGGAAGCTGCAGTATTGATCTGCCGAAGGTTTATGAGGAACCGCGAGAGCAGAAGCGGTTGCAACCTGAAATGTGTACATGTAAGGAACGTCCCTTCAAGCAGTAGACTCACGTACACAGTTATCAGCTCGGCGATCTCTGCCACAGAGAAGGCTCCTGCGCCCTATCACGAGGCTCTATGGTCAGTAATTACAGTAGTAATTACCTTCAAACCGCTTAGATTAATCACCAAGTTAGCCACCCAGAGCAGTATATTCATGACTAGCAAGACGCTTCCAGGTGCCCACTTCAGCACGATGATTATCAGTCGAGAAGGAACATACTCACACGAAGTATATAGTGCCTATAACACAGTGTGCGATCAGTAAAAGACCGCGTGCTTACCACTTTGTACTCACCGTCTTGTAACAGAATCTGGCTGATGGTTCTTGTACCCACAAATCCGGCAAGTCTGACAGAGCGAAAGGTCTTGATCCATGTCACAATCCAAACGATTATATCTGCGATGGCGACGGCCAAGCGAGAAATAGAACTGACTATCTTTCTATTACCAATTGGGGACCCGCAAATGAATGAAACACGTACGTCTGGAACGAATGCTTCAGTTCAAGATATCCAAAGCATAGAAAAAGGTTAAATATTACACGCTGAGAAGGAGAGGGGTTATATCACTTCCCAAAGAACACGTTGGACCTATAGTCGGATCGCTCACGTAGACAGGAGCGGTATGGCTAATCACATACTGATGTGTTTTATGAGCTCACGAGATATGAGCCCCAGCCCGATGCGTACTCACGCTGTTCGTAGCCACCGGGACTAAACTGAGAAGGAGGACAATAATCGGGGCGGCCAGATTGTTGCGACCCATGACTGCAAAAATTCGTAGAGCAGAAAAACCTGTAGTATTAAGATATTAGCGCTTAGCGCTTGCCGCTAACTGTTAGAGACGTTATCCTTACCTGCGGTGACTGCGAATGGCAGCAGTGTGAGAATAGCTATAAAGGTGTTCAAGGCGGCGTTTTGGCACCTATATTGCCCATGAATCACAATAGACCACAACGCGACGACCACTCACGTCTACGTGAGTAAACTCAGGGATGAGTACTTAGGCTGCTTAGAAGGCGTAAGACCATCGTACCTGGGCATTTGTAGGCAGTACTGTTACTATTGCGACTGCTACCATGAGATAGCGATTGACTAAGAACAGCCAAGTGACAGCAGACCAGTGCCGTGCTCGAATGAAATCCCATTCGTACTCCAATGTGATAAGATACTCGTAAACCACGAGAGCTATGTTCCGTGGAAAGCCTCAGCATCACAGCTCCAGCGAGATGCATTTATGATGCACGCACCCAAGGAAGCATTTGCAATGCGATCATTTGCCGAGCTAGCATTATCGGAAATTATCAAACAATCAGCGTAGTAAAAGTGCAATCCGGCTCTCGACTCACATAACCTGTAAAGCGGCAATAGTGGCGGAGGGATCTTGATCTGACATTGCGGCTCAGTGGTGTATGTGGAGTTGAGCTTGTGTGCTAAGCGGGTGCCTGGGTCTATACCGCCTGCCTTATAACGAGTAAAGGATAATCGTGACGACCAGGATAGGAATACTAGGAACATCAGCTTCATGACAGATTCTGGGAAGGGATCGCGATGTGGTGAAGCCTATGAAGCAGTGTGGAAAGGGCGTACTTCAAACTGGGTACGCCACGGGGTGGAAGGCAGCTTCCAAGTTGATGAACCATATGCCATGCTAGCCCTGTAGTGTTAGTAGGAAGGGCCACAGATGGCTAGAAATCAGTATTCTGGTGTGTACCGTCGCAGTATATTGGACCCGAAACCTAATGTGTGGTAATGCCTTCCGCGCGAGGCACAACATCACGGTGCATGATATATCATCTCTTCATCGTTGCACCCCCTTGGCTCTTATCAAGGCGCTACATTGACTTAAGAGGGCTCGGGGTCTGCTTTTAAGGAATCTATGACTGTAGCCTGGCACTTACAGAGAAGGTTCTCCTTGCAGGTACCTTGGGCGAGCTACACCCAGGGATAATGTCACAACCACATGGTGATACGTCAGCTGGTGAGAATCTGACTAGCTTGAGTAAAGAAAACACTTTAGTCGTCGAAGAGCACTCACATGAGTAATATTAGACGATTGCTTTTGCGACATACCCGACAAGATCGATGTTTCCTACTTTGCCGCAGAGACTCACCCATTGACCCCCAGACTGCATGGAGGAATAAAAAGACTGCAAGAATCCACACATTCCCTCAACCTTATGGCGGATTGCTCGGTTCATCGGAATACCTGTAATTACCGACAGCTACAGTTTACCTATGGTAATGATTAATTAAATGCCCTATCGGCAGCACGATATAATATGAGGCTCACTCACTACGTCGCCCGTTTTAAAAATCAAAACCGCTCGCCAACCATTACACTTTCAGCCATCGTAGCCGGTAACTCCCGTATCGTCCTCTCGTCCGGTCCAGTACTTTCTTCGAACGACCAGTAGGTCATGTCCTGCCCAGCCAGGTCCACGAGAAAATATCGAAGCGAAGCAGATACGTGCATAGCACGCTGGGCCAGTTCCTTCGTGTTCGTGCGCTTGAGGTATTGCTCAGTAGGATGCATGTCCTGCGCGGGAGGTCCTCTACGGCAATTGTACCATTTCACGCGTAGGACGAAGTGCGTTATTTTGAGCGGTTTCAGCGCAGTAATGATATGGTCCTGACCAGCTGTTAAGCCGTGTGCCGGAGTGAGAAGAGGATGCACTTACTATTGCGCTCGCGGCATCCGTCGACCCGGTGATATAGGTCGTGATTATCAGCTTCCCCAAGGTGACAGGCGCTTGCGCGATGAAGGATGGAAACTGGCTGATCTCGAAGGTCGCTGGTCTCAGAATGAGCGTGAGGACGGAGGGCCGAGTATCCGACAGTATGGACGAGAACATGTCCTTGCAACTCGGCGTCCAGCTATCCGCCCGCGTGCTTTCCAACCAGGGAATCTCCAGTCGCCTAATGCTGCAGCTCAAACCTAGCCGATACAGCATCAACACGTCCCCGAGAACGCGGTCCATAGGTCCCCAGCTCCGCGTCCGCTGTGCTTCCAAATTCTCGCGGCGGTCACGAATAACCTCTTCGCTCGACTCCTCGTCACGGTAGGAGAAGATTGTCAAGTCGCGTAGATTAGGGAAGGCATCTACGAGAGGTGCAATGCGCTCAAAGACACAGCTTTCGGCGACGAGCGTACGAAGAGACGGGTAGACCGCTTGCGGGAAGGCGCGCTGCTGTGTTCCGAGGACAACGCGAAGCGATTCGAGCGTGGGCGCGAGCTTGCTGAGGAGCCATATAGGATCAATCGGTTGGTCATAGTATTGGAAGGAGATGTCGACCTTTCGCACAGGCGACTGCATCCGACGGAGCAGCCCGGCCTCGCGGAATAGAAGATTGCGTACGGTGAGCGTCTTGATACCCGTGAGACTTGAGACAGCGGTGTGTATACGCGGGTCTATCGAGGGCAGCCCACACCATACCTCGATATCTTCCAGGTGCCGAGCCTGCTGTAGAACCTGGAGATATAAATCGACCGTCTCTGGTTTCTCCGGGTATGTGAGGACGGCAAGCTGTCTCAAGAATAGCAAACGTCTGGGGGCGTCCACGAGGAGGAACTTGCAAATAGAAGCGAGTTTTTTGTCGCAACATATCTCCATACGAGAATTGAATATGTAAGGCAGGCCAGCTGCCCGCAAGTCGCGGCACGTCGACATGAGCGACAAGATATCCTGGAAGTTATCCATGTGGGACAACAGAACGACTAGAACGTCATAGTTCAGGTATACGGGTTTAGAAGTCGTATATGCGTCCATGATCTGTGCATGTGAATCCTGAAACCAGTGCAGGGAGGTTAGCATCACTATCAATGACTATGAAATGGACGTACCATTGACGGATAGGGTTAGAGATGTAGTGCTCTGGTGGCAGGTATTGTGAGCGTCCCATCGAGCAAGTCTCCTATCATATATATGACTGCCTGCAAACCGTACGAAGTGTAGCCTCGGTATGAAACGCTGGGCACCGACGTGGCTGCGCAGGGTTCATCCTGAAGCACGACCTGGAGCCCGAGGGTGAGCGGGTGGAACACACGCAGCAGACCCGAGCGAAATCCGTGTTTTATTTTGGTACAGCATGTATGATATATGGCGAACTTCGAGATCAAGATGAGTGGTGGCAAAGGAAAAGGTAGGAACACGCTCACCACGAGGGCTGGGCGTGGCTTGCCTAGACTCCCCGCCAGTCGTCGTAGACGCAGCGCGCCTTCTCCATAAAAGGGTTTATCGCGCGTCCCGACGTTTGATCCGCCGTCTAAGCGCTTCTAATATCAAGCGCGGGGTTAGTCGCTAACAACCTCCACAAAGACCGAAATCGTGTAACACGATCCCAAGAGCATCCAAGGTTGAATCAAAGCTAGGGATGAGGTATTCATACGGACAATTTGTCTAGACTACTCTGGCAGAGATAACGTTTTATGACATTCGTCATGAGATCACGGTAACACTGGGGCAAGTCTGAAAAAGATCATGTCATCTATGATATGCGTAGAAGTTCGTCATGAGTTCATGTTTGTACAGGATGAGGGATATACGTTCCGATAGGTATCTATGATGTTCCAGCAAAACCAAGGTTGTCTACGGCCCAGACTGAGTAGTATGTACGCTAGCGCGTATGCGGACGATATCCTGCCTCGATAGGCTAGCTTCATCGCACAGCGATCGGAAGATAGAGTCCTCCTTGTCAAACAGGTTGAGTGGGGTATCAAACTCAGCAACCTTTCCGGCGTCCATGACAAGGATTCGGTCGTAATAAACTATTCTGCTCTCAGCAAGCATATCTAGAAATAGAACCTGGGAACTCACCAATCGTGTTCAGTCGATGTGCGATGCAGAGTAATGTTGATGAAGCAAACTCCGTTTGAATGGTCCTCTGCAGCTTGGCATCCGTCTCGACATCGACATTACTGGTGGCCTCGTCTAGGACGATGATGGTGCTATTCTTGATCAATGCTCTGCATAAGGCGAGCAGTTGCTTCTCGCCCGCACTGTAGTTCGAGCCTGAAGACACCGTGATATGAATGAGATGAAGGATGAGGTTCGTCAAAACGCACCTTCGTCGCTAACTGAGGCATCCAGACTGAACTTCGCCTCTGCCAGCGAGTCGGCTGGTCCCTCACGTGGAAGTAGCCAGGCCCGCTTCAAAGCAGAGATAATCTCAGCATCCGTCCGTGTAGCTTGTGGATCCCTGTCGAAGGGCTGAGCTCATTTGTAGTCTATCCAACGAAGAGTAACTCACAGATTTTCTCTTAAGGTACCCAGGAATAGGGTGCTATCTTGCGGTACCAAAGCCAATCTACTCCTGAGCACGTCTAGTCCGATGTTGCCGATATCATACCCGTCGATGGCGATGGAGCCGCTCTTGACATTGACGATCCTGAAGATTAAACATCAGCCCCAACATGACCTCACATATGTACACAGCGATTCACCTGAACAGCGCTTGGAGTAGCGAACTTTTGCCAGCGCCCGTACGCCCGACAACGCCAACCTGCATATCAGGATAGTCACCGATAGGTCACGGAGGAGATCGAGATTGGGATACCTTCTCTCCCGCTTTGACGTCAAATGACACTCCCTTGAGCACGAGCGGTAATCCTTCTCGATACGCCATGTTTACATCCTTGAATTCAATGGCGCCTTTTTCGGGCCATGAGGGTGGTGGGTCCTCGGAGGTTAGGGTAGCGCCTTCCGGAGGAAGCTCCGTGTAGTGCAAGACCTGACAAAGAGTGAGAAGGGGGTCATACGAAACGCCAAGCATTCACGCACTCGTTCAACTGCGTTGAAGTTCTGTTCATTCTGAGCGTACGTCGACACTAAATCCGCTATAACATGGTGTTAGCAACACATTCGAACCATCGAGTATTAGAGGTATCACTCACAGAACACTTGGGTGACTAAGGGCACGCGAGACGCAATTTAGTTCGATCTCATATGCAAGGCAGCGGCAAAGTACGTACTGCTCAGCGTGTACGAGAGCACAACGCCGATCTTAGACGGATCGACGGTTTTTCTGAAACCCGCCGCAAACAACGCTATCCCGAGGATGAGGATATTACCAAGAAAATCCAAACGGACGCTAAGCCATCGCTGGATTGCGATCGTCATGTAGTAAGCTCGGTTTTCCCAGTCTAGGCCCTGTTGAGCGGCATGGACGAAGCGATCCTAAGAGAATACATGTCAGTACACATACGAGAGTTCACTAGCGTACGGTATGACTGACCTGTTCTCTATATGCGCGTACAGTACTGAGCCCAGTTAGGGTTTCTGTACATCGGTCAGCGACAACCAAACACAGCAGACGACCTTTGCTCACCGGAGTACGAAGCGTACAAGGCTGAACGCATAATAGAGTCCAGACGTTTGGCCTCTACCGAAGTGCGTCTGTAATATATCGCAGTCAGGTAGTAGAGTATCGACAGCGGCACGAAGATCAGGCCCAAGTATGGGAATGTGTAGAAGACGAGTGCTGCAGTTCCGAGGACAGAGCTATGATCGTTGTTAGATATCACTCCGCATTGAATAGCAACTTGGACTCACCTGAAGGTCGATAGCAGCTGGAAGGCGATCATGGCAATTTCAGTATCAATCGTGTCCTGATCCTTTGAAAGACGTGACATCACTCTGCCTGCAAGAACCGTTGTCAATATCGACAGCATCTGGGACACGGTAAACATGACATACCCATTGGCGTTGTATCGAAGAAAGATACAGCCGATCTCAAGACACCAGTTAGCGATGCCTTGAATATCCTGAACCCTGCACTGAGCGTGGTGAGACTGAGTAGAGTGTTAGCGAACCATGGGCTGAGAGCGACAATGTAAACGGTCTACCTGATGGTGAAACTCAGTGCAAAGGAAAACAAGGCAATTGCTACACCAAGGGCGGCGTAGGTTCCCATGTAATCAGCAGACGTGAAGTCATGTATGCTTTGCGATGTCCAGAAACCCAAAAACAGGTTGTTTGCGACTATAAGAATATATCAATCCAATATCCAAAGGCCCGAAAGAAAGATTTCTCACCTTGAGCACCCTGATATGCTATAAGCATTGCAAGAATGACCGGCGCCCAAATGAGACCACCGGCAAACCTTAGGTATTTGGCGTATACAGTGGTTGACACAGACCCTGTCAGCCGTTCTTCCTCTTGCATGAGATGGGTCTTCTTGCCACCCTTGTCCTTGGTGCTATCAGCGGCTTTCTCCTCTCGCTTTTCGTTGGACTTCTGTTCCTCTTCTTCCTTCTCCTTGTCTTGAGACCCGTATTCCTCCATGACGCGCGAGAACAAGACGCTGTCCGCCATGAGATCCTAAAGGCGGTGATCAACAACAATATTGGGTGTATCTTCGACTGAATTTGACACTTACTGCGAACGTCCCCTGCTCCACGATCACGCCGTTGTCCATAACGTAGATGTAATCGGTCTTGTCCAACACATGCAGCGCGTGGGTGACCAGGACGCGAGTCTTGTCCGCCAGTGGGCCAGTGAGCAGACAGTTCTCCAGGATGGACTTTCCGACATAAGCATCTACGGCGCTCAGAGAGTCGTCCATGAGGACGATGTCGGCACCGGAATAGGCGGCCCGAGCTAAGGACACTCGAGCTTTCTGACCACCTGGGAGATCTCAGCGCAAGACAGTCTGGAAGAATATGAGGCTCTTACCACTGAGGTTGATACCCTTCTCGCCAATCTCGGTGTCTTGGCCTTGGGGCAACATTTCAAGATCATGCTCCAGACAGCAAGCATGGATGATATCGCTGAGCCTACACGCAAGTTAATGGAAAGGGTCGTAAGTGATACGTACCCACTTACTTCTTATCATCTTCTGCTCGACCGAAAGTGATATTCTCGCGAAGGGTTGCGTTCATGATCCACGCCGTTTGTGGTACGTAAGCTACAGAAGACGAGAATACGCACTGAGTGACGAAGGTCAGAGGTAAAACCCAGACATCGATGATCATAACATACATCTCCGCGAGTCTTACGCATTTCGCCGATGAGAGCTTGAAGAAGAGAGCTCTGGCATATAGATGTCAATCGCTGAAACGCCTCATGCAAATGAGCTACATACCTTCCCGCTCCCGACACGACCGACAATGGCGACGAACGAGCCCTTCGGGATCTGCAGTTTCAAGTCGGCAAGTTCGAACGGTTTGTCCTCGCTCTTATTCTTCTCAACCGCCTTCTCTCCTTTCTCCTCCTTCGGGGCTGTCACAGGCAATATGGGATCCTCTTTACCCTTCTTAAAGAACCGACGCTTGCGACCTGCATTCGCATCCTTCTTGAGGTCATCCTTCCCCTTCTCCTTGGATGCCTTCGTCCCAGGTCCGGCGCCGTGCTTGCCTTTACCCGTCTCGAACTTCGCGCCGCCGGTGGAGCCTTTGTATGCGGTTTCCCACTGGAAAGACCCCTCGACATTGATCGCGAATTTGCTATCGGGGTTTACCTTGTAGGGCTCGGCGAGCTCTTCCGCAGTTAGGAACTTCGAGATACGTCCGAGAGCGACGGCAGCGTCGGCGACGCTAGGAGCTGTTAATGACACGAATATTATGTGCGTTTCAATTACTCACTTCGCCATGACCAGGGGGAAGAAGATGAGCGGAGCCCGAATAATCTGTGAACCAGCCACGGTCAGCGCAGGGCACGAATGGTGTTCTGGAACACGTACATTGAAGAATTGAAGCGAACTAAATATGATAGCAATGTTGAGATCGTGTCCACTTAATGCGTAAGTGATCTATCATCGGACAGCTCAATTGACGCAACGCTCATACGAAGTGTAGCATTACTCACGAAAGACAGGACAGATGCCAACACCGGTACAATTGTCACGACCGCAATCAGACTTGCCCGCGCAAACCTTGTACAAAGTCAGTAGCCCGAAAGTGTTGATCGCATTTTGTACATACGCAAGTCCACGGACCGCTTTGAGCTCGCGGCCACGAAGGTTGGCAATTTGCTGCACGTAGAACGCTTCCCAAGCATAGTACTTGATGAGGCGGATACCTTGCAAGACCTGAATTTTTAAATGTTAGCATACTGAAGACCCCCAGAAGTTAGAGGTGCGAGTCATGTACCTCAGTGGTAAGGCGAACACGCTGATCAGTGATCACCACGCCCTTCCGACGTTGCGAGAACATCATCTTGATCAGCACAAATTGGACAGGAAACCCGAAGATTAGGACCTGCAATGCCTAAGTTAGATGCTGTAAATAAGGGGGAGATCAGAACGTACTCCGAGCCCAACGAGAGCAGAATATCCCAGCTGTCAGCGAACATCATCAATATTCTAATCGTCTTAAGAAACGGTAGGGTTACTCACATTGCCAATAAGCAACCCTATACCTATGATTATCTGGATAGGCGCAACCCAGAGACTAGACACATGTCATTGTGAGACATGCCTATTGAGGAGCTTTTGCGAGATGGCGTACTTATGTATGAACGCAGCACTACGATCCAACCTGGTAGCATCAGTCGATATCATGGTAGTGATTTGGCCAACCGTATGCGAGAGCCTGGCTCGTCCGCTTAGACGCAAGGACTTCTGGAAAATTGCACCGATAACCTACATGAAGTGTTGTCAGCGACGATATATCATTACATGAGCTCCGAATGCTTACGCCTGTTCGGACTGAAAGGCCGGTAGTCATGGTCACTTTGAACGCAAGGATTCATGAAGTAGAAAATAAAGAAGGATTCAGAGTACGTACAAATCATATAGTGGTTCGTCATCTAAGTCATGGATGCTCATTAGCTGTGTTAGATGTAGAGAGCTGCGAGAGATTCTTACAAGACTGGCAATTTCTGTACTCCGAGTCGGTTTGTCAGCGCCTTGAGTCATTCACAGGTTACTGCGGAAGGCCGTACCTTGCATTGCAAACAGAGCAATACCGAGACCAATACCGTATCCGATGCCTTGAGGCTTCGCTAGACCCAGCGCTGCTGCTTCTTCGGGACCTGCCTTATAGTAAATGAAGGCGTTCGTGAGCCAAGTCAGCAAGACCTTATTCACAAGAGGTGTCACGGTCTTTAGCGTATCTACCGTAACGTTGTTAGTGAAGGTCTTACATGCAGAAGTGTATCACGGTATACCTGATATCAACTTGAGAGCGCCAGCAATCCAAAACCGCCAGAAAAAGGTTTTGTGAAGTGCTCGTGCTAAGGACGCATCGTACTTTGACTTCGGCTCCTTTGCCTTGCCTTTGGGTACAGAGTCTTCCTCGACGGTCACTTCTAATTCGCTGTCTTTACTCGGATCTGGGGAAGGAACCTTCTCGTCAATATCATCCTCCTCCTTGGATGTGCTGGCAGAGGGACGAGGACTGGATTTGATAGCCTCGACGTCGACAGTAGGTGGACGCAGTGATACTGGCCGCTGTTCTGGGGCGCAACGTTCGTAGAAATTTTGCTCGACTTCTTCACTTAATGCGCCGGTCTGGCGTTGTCGGGCGAGCTCCCAAAGGTCTAAGCGGGGGTAGTCAGGATAATCAGGATAGTCGAGTCAGACCGTAGACAACAACGAGCTTACCCTCTTTCTGCAATGGCCTCGAAAACCCAACACTGAGGAATGGATCCAACCATCCAAATACCAACTTGGAGAGGATCCTGCATGGTGCATATAAAGTAAAGTAAGTACCGGTTGTCGCACCTCGCGATCAAAACTCAGGTGATGACGTCGCCCAAGACCCGGGTGTACAGTTCAGTCCAAAAATTCTAGAATACTCACGACGCAGTCTCCTCCGGCACAACCTGGCCCTCGCCAAAGGCTGGCGGCGCAGGCGGTGGATGAAACGGGTTGTACATCCTCCTCAACGACGTGGTCAGAGGAAAGGAGCGGCCAAATCGCGCTGAAAGCGGCTCGGCAGAGATTTGACGACGTCCATATGGCCCTCAATACGCAGCAACCGGGCCCGAAAGACTCAGCGGGAATGGGTCACTCTTACAGCTCCCAGCTGTACACGGATGCCAACTGTATGGGACGAAATCAATCCCGGCCCCCGTGCTACGGAAGGCGGCGACCACTAGAAAGCGTCGGATTACGTGAGCGGCTACGAGGCGCTAATGTACGCGCTTTCGGCAGACGCGCTATCCCGCGACGCGACGCGTCGTCACAGCGTGAAGTGGCCGCTTTTTTGAGACAAAAAAAGATGAATAAATCATGGACAAAGTAAAGTTATTCTGACCGATTATTGACATTACAAATCGAGGATAATGAGTGGCATTTATTACATTCTTG